>JAUPFV010000003.1:284482050-284542491 GCA_036936605.1 Limnanthes douglasii subsp. nivea
GACTATTTCATACCATACATTGACTTTTTCATCAGATAATCCTTGTCCTCCATATTAGGTTTGATAAATCCCTCTGGTCGTCTCTTGTAGTTTCGTTTCTCCAATTCACCATGTAGAAATGTAGTCTTCACATTAACTACTCATGTTATAAATCTTACAAAACTATCATGGCTAACAAAACTTGAATCAAACTACATTTTACCACTCGAGAAAGTACTTCATTGAAGTCAATTCGTTATCTTTAAGTAAACCCCTTCACGATCATTATTTTCTTGAATCGAGGTGCATCAAGCCCTTGATTACCATGTTTTTTCTTGAATATATATTTACAGCCTACTATATTCTATCATTTAGATAATGAGATTTTTATGGATAATGTTTTCAATTTCTTACGGGATTAATTGAATGATATTAGATTTAGGTTGAGAGTTAGAGGTAAAATCTATTCTAGATCTATAGTAATACCATTTGATTGAATGAGTATTACACTATGACAATGACCTAGTGAAGTCTAAACAAGGTTCTTAGATTCTATGACCTAATTGGAAGAGGTAGGGGACTAGATTTTTAACCAGCCCTATAAAAGGGTTAGTTGTGTGAGATCGGGGGATAGTGACAACACTATGAAAGAGAACTTGACTTTAAGAAAATTGTGTTTAAATTAAATTTAGTTAATTGTTAAAATTCTGAATAAATTAAATATGAATATTCTCATAGTTTACACTATAAGTTAAATTTGAGTGTTAATGTCTTTTCTTTTAATAAACAATTAATCTTTACTTTTTAATTAACATTTTTTTATATTAAACTTTTTTGATTTAAAATATTGATTTATTCATTTGGTTTTGATACATTAGTCTTAAAAATACTCAAAACTACAACAAAATTCGTACACTTGCGATATTTCATATACGGTACTCGTTTTTATCCAGCTAATCTTAGCTATTAGTCATTGATGATGGTCCTGTAGAATCACCAATAACAACACTCCCCTGATTATGTCGTCGTCTCGAAACTTCCTTTCAATAAAACCATTAATCCTTCTGTTTGTTTGAATTCATCATCGTTTGTACGATACTTGTAACCTCAAGAGTCTAGTGTCCCAATATATATCAGGTTTTGCTTCAACTCGAGAACATGTCAGCATGTCATGATTTCTAACAATCTCGTCAAACATTTTAATCTTGACCTTACCGATCCCACAAACAGGTAACGAATAATTATTTCATAAATAAATAATATTTTACATTGGCTTGTGATATGTAGCGCCAATTACGAGAATCCAAAAAAAATTCCCACAACTTGGACTCACAGTTAGCATATCTTTTGTACCAGTGTTTTTACTCTTATTAAAATTGTTTACATCTTCTACTAGGTTTACAATATTTTATTGTTTTATTTTTCTTCTTACTTTGAGTTTCAAATAGTCTCTTCTATAATGAACTTGTTCACCGCATTCATAACAATTTGACTTGTTGGCTCTTTATTTGAAGAACCCGCCTTGTGCATGGATACTCCACTGATCATAAGACCTTCTCCTTCTGCATGATGGTATACTTTCAACTCTTTCAACTCCTTTGATTTCAGTGCCCTTTGCCATCTTCTAGAGATAACGTATCCTTACCATGCATTATGATATCCATGAAGTTCTCATAAGAACTTGGCAACAATCTCAAGGGAAACAAACCTTGATCTTCATCCTAAATGATGATATCAATATTCTCCGAATTAGAAATAATTGATTTAAAATTATCTAGATGTTTAGTTATGGACATACATTCTTTCAACCTAAAATCGTACAAGTGTTTCTTCAAGTATAACTGATTTCCCTGAAAAAATTTCTCCCAACTTTTTCCATGCGCAGGGGGCAATCTTTTTACTACTAATCTCGCGAAGGACATTGTTCTTTGTACTCATTAGAATCCAACATAAGGCCATTTTCTTTAAGATCTTGCTTCTCCTCTTTTTTAGTCTGTATTGGAAAATTATTCTCCACAACATTCTACGACCCTTGCAGTACCAACAAAGATTTTAACTTAATCACCCACAACACAAAGCTGGATAGACGTCATTGTAAACCTAATTACATAACCTAACTACACAACCCAAAATTGTGATACCAATTTGGTATGAATCACGATGCAATATATCACAAATCACTCCAAAAAAAACATGAAAGAAAAGAACACATGATTTTAACGTGTTTTGACAAATATCTACGTCCACGAACTTCATCAGCGAAAAAAATTTCATTATTATAGAAAATAGTTACAGATTTTCAAATCTCATTCTGTATAGTCCTAGTAATATACATACATATAGATAGTAAACAGACTTACTAAATAATAAACCTAATGAGTATAACACTTGTTATACTTTAACATACAAATAGACACAATATAATATCAATAGTACACATTGTCAACATTATTCAATTCGTTCTCAAAACATATATTGTAACTTCTTCGTAAAATTAAATTCATTAAAAAAAATACTATGCTATTTTATTTTAAAATTTACTTTTTTTTGTTTTCAAAAAGTAACAACTAAAGCCTATCTTATATTGTCTTCTGTGACAGTGCAACCACATTCGGATGAAGATTTAGTTTGCGAAAGTGACAAATAAGACTAATCAATTTATGGTCGTGGAATACCACATTCACACTTGACGACAGCAAGTTATTCTATATGAAACTACTAAACCTCGTGTGGTATTTGGGCAACTGCACAGATTGACCCCACGGTCTTAAATTCAGACCATAACATTCTAAATGAAACTACTAAACCTCCTTGTGTGGTATTTGGGCAACTGCACAGATTGACCCCACGGTCTTAAATTCAGACCCTAATTGGACACTCGATACACTAGGAAGATTGAGCGTACTGCTAAAATTCGAACAAAAGCTCAAGTGGGTTGACATAATCAAATTGTGGTGGATAATCCTGAGTAGTGGTATTGGTTCGGTGATTGCTGAAACTCTGCATTATCTATTATTTGTTAGATTTTAGTATTTTTCATTAGAGCACTATTTTTTTTATATTAATTCGTATAATAATTAAGTTGAATATTACGTATTTAAGTAAGATATCGTTTTGTTTGATTTTATTAGTAGCCTTCCGATCTTTGTGCAGATATTGGAACAAGGTCGATATTCGTTTTATAGGAATTTTGTCAAACTTCATTCACAAAAAAATCTTCATCAGATCCTGTTCTAAACACTCATGGTCTCTTCCCATTATATTATTTGTCGAGAAAAATATTTTTTGAGATTATTGGGTTTTGAAGCTCGCTGAGTCTCACCCCTCCCTTATAAGTATTCCACCGCCTCTAATTGATCTCATATAAAAACCTCTAGAGAGAGAAAGCTTCCCAAAACACTTTTTAGAGGTAAGTAGTTTATGTCCAATTTTTTTCCTATATTAGATTGGTTAACTATCAGCCAAATAGTCGAGGAGAGGCGAGCCGCAGAGTTATATATCACATGCTGTTACGTATTATAATATTTACCCATCAACAGATAGTTCTACCGACGCGATCATCCTTTTCATGGGCGAATCTTCGAAACGAAAGTGAGCTCATAAACCTGAAGGAAAATTTCAAACTCAATTTTGGTCCGATATTATGGCTCTTCTAAACCTCAACGAACTCTATGATCGAATCCTGAAATTCACCCTTGAAAACTAACAAAAAAATATTGTGATCTCTTCTGTAAAAAGGTCCCTCACACATATCCAAAAAACGGAATCAAGTGCTTCTTCTGCTGAATCCGACGACGATGTTGTTAATGTGAGAAAGCTAGTAATAACAATGTTTGGTGGAAAAGAGCTAACAACAACAAATCTTCAAGCTCGGAGAAGAGCTCTCCTCCAAAAAGGAAGACTATGTTAAAGGAATATCCCATTCTAGTTCTTCCATATGTTGGTGCCCTGGTCGGAAACAATCTTCGCGCTGTTGAGATTAAACACATTATGACCTCGCATCAAGTAAAGTACAAGTATTATGATCTATCTGAGCAGGATAAGTTGAGAACTTGATGGGGGATTCCTTATACAATCGCCGCCATCCAATTTTCAAATGTTGGATAGATGCGTTTAATAGTTAAGGATCACGAACTGATTGTGTATCCGAAGACTTTGAATTCGGGACTCCGTTTTCCTTTAGATCCTTTTGGTATCAAGTACTTCACGATGGTTGAACTTTGTCGGACCCAACCTGGACCCAATATGTGGGTTACCCTAATGGCCCGTATTTTTGCTTCTAGAATTTTAGGGGAGGAGGTTTTCTTTGGAGTAGTTTATTGATCGCTCTGGATTGGCCAATAATTCATTCTTTTCGTTTTAATTTTTAATTTTCGGTCATAAACAAAAAATTATCGATGATCTACTTGAGTGAGACAAAAAAAAGTACAACTCTTTTTTTTATCTCCGATCTTTAGAAGACTGGGTCTTAGGCCCCAACTGACAATCCGTACAGGCTGTCTCACAAATGGACAAAGAAAGGTATATTCTTATAGTTTTTCCCTTCATCTTGCTTCGTTTTCTCTAATACCTTATCTTGCTAAAAGAACTACGACAGGGGTTCCTAAAATATATGCAGAGTATGTGTTTGAAGTGACGATAATCTTTATTGAGTTGAGTAGATGGGCCAAAAATTCTTGGTCTAACAAATTTCATTTTTGTTTTACTCCGGTTAATCTTGCCAAAAGCCGTCTTAAGAATGATAACCCATCGAAATGTTTATATTTACAAGAGCTCATAGTTGCTCCTACTAAAAAAGAGGTGGTATAAAGATTAGAAGCTCATGATATACTTGTTTTCCCCCCTTAAGGATTAGAGCTAAAAGCCATCGAAAAAAGAAACCGGTGAATCTTCGAGGGAGGAAGAAGCTATGGAAATCTCTGGTGCATGAGTTCAAGATGTTGGCACTAAAATAGAGAAGACAAATCTTGTGGTGCCAGATGGTTAAAAAAAACCCTCTCAAGGAGATCTTCCCAAGAAAAATGTTAACCAAAACTGAAGAATGTTGTAGAAGATTCCAAGGAAGTTGTTTTTCCATAAAATAAAGATACTGATCAAAATCCAACCTCCCCAAAGAAGGTTATCAATGAATCAGATTCTTTTTAACTTCCAAACCACGAATTGATTGCTCAAATTTAGCTCGGTAATGTCGCTTAAGATTCTTCAATAGCTATTTCATTTGTAATTGCTTCCTTGTCTGATACGTTTGAAATTCTTTATGATGATATTTTCTCTATTCGTATCCTGAAACTTCTTTGATACTTGGTTATTCTTAGGAAGAAGATGTAATTTTTAAGAGATTGGAAAAATCACTAATAAATCAAAGTATCTCTGATCCCAATCAATAGTCAAAGATCTTAAACAAGAGCTTTCCACACTTAAAAAACAAGCCAATACGATTTATGAAATACTCGTTGGCGCTGATCGATAAAGATATGAAATGCTGGGGTCCTAAATATAATAAAATTAAGGTTTTATGTGATAAATTATACAGTTGAAAAAGTATTAAAACTACTTGCAAATATAAGGGGTTGAAGTGCAATTTATCCATTTGTATAAGTGATTCAGTTTGACATGGAAGTAGGGCTTTAAGGACTAAACTGTAAATAATGTAAGTTTAAGCACTGAACTATAAATAGTCAAAGTTTAAGAGAACGATTGTGACTATGTAATATTGTTAAGGACTAAGGGTAATTAGTCCTCTTTTGTAACCGATTTCAATTTAAGGCTTAGTCTTGGCTCCTCTATGTAAAGGGCAACGCTAACCTAATCAAAGGATTGGACACTTTTTCTACTGAAGTCATTTGCACTTAGAATTTCTCACTCTAAAAGCTCTTTAGAATTCTCTTATTACAATTTCTTAAGGAACCATACTTAATATTTGAACTCACCAAATTAGTGACTTCACTCGGGACATAATTAAGAATCAGTGACTTTTTCTGTTCGAATTTAATATGATCTTGTTATTTTTTTGATTCAAATCTTGTAAAATGAATCCCAAAAAAAATCCATCATGTCGATCGGTGATGGAAACTTTAAAAGATGACTTGCAAAGAAACGAAAATAGGTTGGATCGCTCATCTCCAATCCAAACTCAATCAGACATGGAGATGCGTATGAACCAGCTTTTAGACAAGATAAATACGCGAAAAGAATGATATGAGAGATCAATTTGATTGATCGTGTGCCGATCGATGAACTAAAACTGAACATAAAAAGGCGTGCTTCGTATCTCTTAAAGACCGCTACTCCTCTCGTAAGGGGGAAAAGACAAGCAAAAGTATATAAACTCTAGTGATGAAGAGGTAGGAGGGGTTAGCAGTCGAGGAAGCATAAAAAGGAAAGCAAATCTAAAAGGGACAATGTTCTTCGGTCTACCTGGTGTGAAGGAAACACTTCGATCTGTATGCTGAGACTGATCGAAATCTATATGCAGGAATGGGAATATATGGTCAGTTTGTGCAAGGTGTCGACTGCGGAAACTGTTTGTTTAGAAGTGAAATATTTTCTATAACGATTCTGAAGCGTTTTGATATTATCAAAGTGGAAAGTTAGATGGGATACAATATCCCGATAATCACATGGAACAATTTATGATCTAAATTATGAACTTTGAAGATGACGACCGGCTAGTGTGTCGTGCATTTTCACAGACTTTGAAGGGAACAACTTTGAAGTGGTATAATCGGATTCCGAGGGGTTCCATTTAAAATTTTAAGGACTTTTATAATGCTTTTCAAAGGCAGTTTGTATGGAGTAAATAAATTAAGGGAATATAGATACCATTATCCACTGCAAGTAGGCACCTGGATAGAAGTTGAAGGAATATACGAAGAGATTTGTATTGATTAAAGCAAGTGTAGACAACTGTGAAGAGAATGTGGCAATGACAGCTTTTCGCCAAGTATTATTGCTAGTGGATCTTTCCAATCAAACTACAAAGAGAAGAGCTTTAACTTTTTGAGCTTTGATTGCTCAAGTTGAGGATCAGATCAAAGTCGAGGAGTAAACTAGAGTCTAAGGAGGACCAGTTAGCACTCCAAATAATTCCGGTTAGACGACCAATAACCAATGGAAACCCTTGAATGGAAATGGTAATCAGTAGAAGCGATAAAAGAATAACAACTTACCACATCAGTTTGGTGGATATCAAATCACGCTCCATCTTAAAACTATAACAGACCAAGGCCCAATCAATGGGTTAAACCAAAGTATTATGTTGATCTGACAGATAATGTAGCTGTGATTTGGGATAAGACCAAGAGCTTCGTAAATTTTCGGAAGTCGGCTCCAATTAGTAGGCCAATGGAGGAAAGGAACAAAAAATATTGTACATATCATGAGGATATCAGGCATGATACCAATGATTGCATTGCCTTGAAAAAATAAGTTTAGACTCCGATTGAAAATGGGAAGCTCCTGACTTATGTGAAGTTGTATGGGAGCGGTTTGAAAAATAACTTAGCGTCAAATTTGAAGGCTAAACCAACAGAGAATTTGATGATTTTAGATTTAAAAGTTGAATAATTTGATGCTTCTTTGGAATAAGTGGAAAAAGATCCGAACAAGTTTCTTTTGATGTCAGTTGAAGAGCCAATCGAAAAGGGGCATGTGCGAGATTTATGTAAATTCTTTTAGTCATTAGCCATTTCTGGAGGCAATTTGATGACTGACAATTTAGATAGTTCGAGGAAGAGACATGTTGTCAACCTGACAACTCAAAGTGAGTGGAAGATGTCTACATATTTGTATGGAAGAAGGTTATTCCTTTCATTTTGTTCGATGAAGATGATCTGTGACGAACATCAGGGCCACATGAGGATGCTGTAGTGATTAGAGCAGAGGTGGCTGACGTTGAAATTTGATATGTGCTAATTGATACTCAAAGATCTCCTAATGTTCTTTTGAAGTCAACATATGGTAGAATGACTAATCCACCTCGAATTTCCTAATTAGATGAGAGAATTATAGGTTTTACGGGTGTAACCACTCGTGTTTGATATGTAAGTAGGATTTTGACGATTAAGTTATAAATAATATAAATTTAAGGATTGAATTGTAAATAATGTAAGTTTAATCCTTAAATTACATGTAATATAAGTTTTAGAGAACATTTATGATGATGTATAATTATTGAGGACTATATGGAAATTTATCCTCTTTTGTAATAAATTCCACTTTAAAACTAAGTCTCGACTCCTCTATATAAAGAGCAAGGATATTCTAATAAAATGGTTGAACACTTTTTCTATTGAACTCATTTGTCCTTGAACTTTCTCTGTCAAAAAACTCTTTTAACTCTTTCTCTCTCTAGACTTCCCTTATAACAATTTACTAAAGTGAAATCTTAACTCAACGAATTGGCGACTCCATTGGGGACTAAATAAAATAAATCAGTGACTTATTTCGTTTGAAATTGATACAATCTTGTTGTATTTTATGTTGAAAATTAATACGATGAATCGTGAGAACAATTCTACACTTTGATCAGCGATGGAACCTCTAAAAGATGAATTATAGAGGGACGGAAGTAGAATTAATGGATCATCTCTTATCCAAAATCAATATGATATTGAGGTACGAATGAACCAGCTTTTAGACAAGATTAATGCATTAAGTGAGAAGTATGAATGAAAGTAACAAAAGATCTACTCGACGAAGCTTAAATCTGAGGTTAGAGAAGAAACAAAAAAGACTCAGATGGGAGGTCAATCAGATTGATCTCTTGATGATCGATGGGCTAAATGTGAGCATAAAAAAACGTGTTTTATCTTTCCTAAAGAGCGATATTCATCTCGTAAAGGGAAAAAAAGATAAGCAGAAGTACGTAACCTCTAGTGACGAGGAGGTAGAAAGCTCAACTTCGGGTTTTAAGAGATACACAGGTTCTTCGAAAGAGGAATCAGAAAAAGATCAGTCGAGGAAACATAAAAAGAGAGTAAATCTAAAAGGGATAATGTTCCTCATTCTACATGGTGCGAAGCAAACACTTCAATCAGTATGCTGAAATTGATCGAAATTTATATGTTACAATGGGAACAGATGAGCAGTTTGCTCAAGGTGTCCACTGGAGAAATTCTCTATTGACAAGTGAAATTTGTTCCATGACGCTTCTGAAGCGTTTTGACATTTCGAAGGTAGATAAGTTCGATGGGATGCAAAATCCTGATGATAACATTGAACAGTTTAAGAGCTGTATGATGAATTTCGAAGATGACGACTAGCTGGTGTGTTGTGCATTTTCACAGAATTTGAAGGGAACAACTCTTAAGTGGTACAATCGGTCCTAAGGGCGTCCATTTCGAATTTTAGAGATTTTTATACTGCATTTCGAAGGTAGTTTGTGGGAAGCAAAGAAATGAGAGAAATGATGATACCATTATTCAGTGCAAGCAGACACCTAGAGAAACATTGAAGGATTATACGAAGAGATTTATTTTGACCAAAGCTAGTTTGGATTATTGCGAACAGAATATGGCGATGGCAACTTTCCGCTAAGGATTATTGCCATGGTGGATATGCAAATCACACTCCATCTAACACTTATAATAGTCCTAGACCAAATCAATGGGTCAAACCCGAATATTATGTTGATCTGACAGAGAATGTATTAGTGATTTGGGATAGGACGAAGAGCTTCGTAAATTTTTGGAAGCTAGCCCCAATTAGTAGGCCAAGGAAGGAAATGAATAACAAGTTTTGCAGATATCATGAAGATATTGGGCATGATACAAATGACTACATTGCTTTGAAGAAAGAGATTCAATTTTTGATTAAAAATGGAAAGCTCCTGACTTCTGTGAAGTATCAAGGGAGTAGATCGAAAAATAATGTTGCATCAACTTCGAAGGATGCGCCAACTGAGAATTTGATGATTTTGGATTCACAGGCTGAACCTTTTGATACTTCATCTGAGTATGTGGAAAAAGATCTGAAGAGATTGCTTCTGATAGCGGTCGAAGAGCCCATAGAAATAGGAGATGTGCGGGAGCTATGCAAATGTTTTGAATTGTTAGCTATTTTCGGAGGTGATTCGATGACTGGTAATTTGGATAGTTCGAGGAATAGGCATGTTTTCAACTTGACAACTCAAATTGAAGGGGAAATGGCTACGCATTTATATGGAAAAAAGGTTATGCCCTTCATTTTGATTGATGAAGATGATCTATGAGGTATTGTAGGACCACATGAAGATGTTGTAGTTATTGGAGTCGAGGTGGCTGGCGTCGAAATTCAACGTGTGTTGATTGATACTGGTATTTCTGCTAATGTCCTTTTTAAATCCACCGATGATAGAATGACAACTCCACCTCGGATTTCTCAATTAGATCGAACAATAATTGGATTCACGGGTGTAACAACTCGTGTTATTGGAGAATTCGAGGGTTAAGTGAGTTTTAGAAAATAACCATTTAAGAAAAAGGTCCATGTATTTTTTGTGGTGGTGGACTGTCCTACAAGTTATAATGCTTATTTGGAAGATTTTGGCTTTCAAGAATATATGGGGTTGTGTCTACATTTCATCAATGTCATGAGTATGTGGTTGGATTTTGATTCGGGGTTGTTCGAGGCGATCAGAAGGTTGCTAGGGAATGTTATGCCACTAGACTTCAGATCCGAGGATCCAGCAGTGGAGATTTAATGCACGAATAGCAGTTAAAATGGGTACCCTCGGATTCTGAAGAAAGGGTTGACGATCCCAGGGAAACCCAACGGTCTTTAACGGTAAGTGAAGAGATTTTGGAGATTTTTTTTTCGGAAGGGAAGGTGCTTCTAATTGGAACCTTATTGACCTGCTTCTACGTCAACAACTGCTGGATTTTTTATCTTCTAATTTGGATGTCTTCGCTTGGAGGACAGAAGACGTAACAGGATTACCAATTGAGGTAATTCGTCGCAGCTTGGCTATTGATCTGAAGGTTAAGCCGATTATTCAAAAAAGAAGAGCATTTTCCTCGGATAAGGCATAAGCGATTATGGACGAAGTGGATCAATTATCTTAGTTCGGACACATAAGGGAGTCACAGTATCCTTTGTGGACCGTAAATCCGGCTGTAGTAAAAAAGAAGAATGGGAAATGGAGAATGTGTGTGGATTTCCAAGATTTGAATCGAGCTTGTCCCAAAGATCAATTTCATGTTCCTTGAATAGATCAGTTGATTGACTCTACTTCAGGAAATACAATTTTAACTTTATGGACGCTTTTGGAGGATATAATCAAATCCAAATGGATCCAAAATATCAAATATGCACAACTTTCATAACTAATAGGGGCCTGGACTGTTATAAGGTAATACCCTTTGGATTGAAAAATACTGGAGCCACTTATCAGAGGTTGATGAATAAAGCTTTTACTACCCATATTAAAAGGAATATAGAGGTATATATAGATGACATGGTAGTAAAAATTCAAGGGATGAAGTGTATCTTGATGATTTAGAGGAAGTGTTTTTGAATTTAAAGGCAATTAGGTTAAAGTTGAATCATGAAAAGTGCACCTTCGGAGTTCGATTGGGGAAGTTTTTAGGTTTCGTCATCAGTGAAAAAGGAATAGAAGTTGACCCAAAATAGTTGAAAGCCTTGATAACAACGAATTCACCTCGGTCTATCAAAGGAGTGCAAATTCTGACATGAAGGAAACGAGAAAAGCCTTGGAAAAATGGCTCTGAACTGGGAAGGGCCTTATATGATTGTTCAGAGGATAAAACCAGGGTCTTATCGCCTTTGCGATTTTCAAGCGAGGATTCTTCAGCACCCATGGAATATACAATACTTGAAGCTTTATTGGGAGTAGATTTGTTTGTATTTTGGAATTTTTACTTTCAAATAACGCACTTTTTCCTATCTTGTTGGCCATAAAGGTTTTAATGAGTCGTTGTGTACATATTCAATACTATCAACAAAGTTTGTTTTTGTCCAATGGTTGTTTACATATGCTTATCAAAGACTATATTAACAACTTATCAAAGATTGATCATCTTTAAGGTTGGTTAAGAGTAGAATGTTCCAAAGTGTTTATAACATTTTTCGAAGACACAACCATGTTTAATAATCACATTTACAATTTTTTCGACGTGAAATCTTAATAACACACTGAGAATTTTTTGAAGCGCTACCATGTTAAGGTATTTTAAGTGGTAAGTTTATAGTTTATAATTATATGTGTTTTTAAAATTTAGCATCGAACAATATGTGAATTGAATAATAAAACAATGAAACTGTTTGTTGATTAGAATAATTCGTTGAAGTACAAAAAGAATGTTTTTAACCTAGTAAACACAAAAAATATGACAAACTTAATTAGACGACTCCTCCTCCTCAGATGATTGTTCTTCATCTTCATCTTCAGATGATGAATCGAGGATATGATCAAAATCTTCACTTGGATGCTTATCGATGGGAATGTCGTTCCACAAACATGTGAGGTTGATTTTAGGATAAGTAGCGTGAAGTTCTCGAAGAAGGAGAATGTTTTTTTCTTCTTTTCCATTGTTAATAGTGACTACCATGTCGTTTGAAAGTTCTGACTCGGCAGTAGCAACAGTAGCAGCTTTTGCCACTTTGAAATCTTTCTTCAGTTTAGCAATGCCATCGGTCAGTTCTTGATTTTTTATCTCAAAAAGGTTAAGAGAATTTTGCAGAATTTTGGAGTTGGATATCTCAGTAGCCAATTCAGTAGCATGATCAGTCTCGAGCTTATTTATATCCTTCTCATAAGAAGTCGTCAGCAATTCTTTCTTAACTATGTGTGTGATATGCAGATGATTCTACATGCAGAGATCACCTTTTATGAGTTCGGACCTTGGTACTTCATACATGTGAAATTCATCAACCACTTTGTTGTGCAAGTCTTCTCTAAAAAAATTCTCAGTTTTGTAAGATTCTTTGTAAAAGACCTTATCTTTAGCCAATTACTTTAGATGGTTTTGAGAAGCTTCGACTTGCGAAGCAAGTGCGTTTGATGCTATATCAAGATCGGTAAATGGTGATAGTGCAACATAGATTACAATATTTGGAAGAGGAAATTATGTTTCTGATGAATTAGGACGTTGAATTATATCTAAAGTAGTGATAGGAGCATGAGGTCAGATAATTTCTGGAGACGCCTTGGCAGGTGTTGGTCTCCAAAAGTTAAGCATGTGATTTTGGATGACTTAAAGAACGGGATCGTCTTCACCAGTAAGCGCTTTAGTGTTCTCAAAATTCATGAAAATATCAAGATCGAAGTTTTCAGCAGCCTAATTTTCATTAGTAGCACTGTCTTCGATGATGATCAGAGTGTTGTCTTTGCTTGTTTGTTCTTCAACCAAAGGCTTTTATTGGTTTTGTTGGGTTTCAACAATGTTTTCATCTTCATTGACCAGTGTATACGAAGTGATTCTCGCTTGTTTCTTTTTCTTCCCATGGGAGCTGGAAGAACGCTTCTTTTTCTTCGATGACGGTTCTTGATATTTTCCTTCTTCAATGGGTGAGAGGGTTTTTTCTGCGGTTTTTCTTTTTTGAGGCTTCGGTTTCGATGGATTTGAAGGGCTAGCACCAGATGTGTTAGCTTTATTTTTTACCTTTCTTCTCTTTGATAGATTTTTATTTTTCTTTGTTGGTAAATAACTCTCTTATCTGTTGCGAATAAGAATGAAGACTTTACAATCGGGATGAACTAACCTTTTGCAGACAATCTTCTAATCAGGCTCTGACATCAAATTTTAAGGTGGCAAGGTACCTTCTAACATTGGGAACATGTGGCAGTTAAGGAAATTGATGGGATGGAAGGCAGTGTGGAAAACAGTATTCTATTATTGCTCAGCCCAAGCAGCAAGTTTTTGGAAAAAAAATTTAGCAGTTTGTCGACGCGGTGAATAACGCCTCGAAATTTCTGAAATAATCGTGCAAGTTGAAAATTAAGGAAAGATAGGAAAAAAATATTATCTATTTCATCATATAAATTTTTGAAGTGCTTACGATTGCTTCTCCATATGAGATTTAGCTTTGAAGGATTAACATTGGAACTTCTTGCCATTCTCCCATACTCCTGCTATAAAAATGAATTTCTTCTTCCACAATTTATCAACTTCTAAGAGATTATCGATAATTTTGAGATCATCCACCAGGGTGAGGTAGTAATAGGGAAGCTTCAGACCTTTCGACAGTTGAGTTAAGGAGATGAAGTCCTTGATGTTGATGGGAATTTGAGATAGTTGAGATGCTATAATATTTGACAAAAGGGTGAACTATTGATTCAGTGTCACCTGAATAGGGAACAATTTGAGGAGTTCGAAGTATTCCACGATAGTATGATCCGGTGGAAACCGAAGACCCCAATTGATGATTTCAGGGTAGACTACTAGCTCATCATCCTTGCAATCTAAGGAAGTTTCTTCTTCTTTAGGTAGTCGAAAAGTTAAATTATCTCTCATTCCCCATCGCTTTTTAGAGCCGAAGCTTGGCTATCCTTGCAATAAATATATCAAAAAAAATTCAAAACAATGATGTACTTAGCTTGAAGACCCCTTATGTTTCTACCAATTGTAGCTCTTCTTCAGAAACAAAGCAAGTATCTGCTTCATCCTGAGGCTTATGGGTGTTTGTTGAGTTCCCACCATCAGATTCAGCTTCGAGATCGGTTCTGGTAGCCTCAGAATCAGCTTCGTTGGCTTTTGATGTTTGTTCTCGAAGATGTTGGGGTAATGTATTAACAGTTTCTGGTAAAGGGTTATTTGTTCGAGGAACTTCCTCAGTTACTTCTCTCTGAGGAGGAGCTTCAGTATCTGGATTCGAAGGGGGGAGAGTTGGGTTAATTTCTGATTCGTCTGCCATAGTAATGAAAGTTCATTTTTTCCTGATTATTGAAGAATAATTCAAAGATGAAGTATTTGACTTTTGCTCTAAAGGGGATTCTTCACTAACTAAAGAAGAAATGTTACTTTGAGATGAAGAGGCTCGAGGTGTTTTAGGACATACGATTTTGGATGAGGAATGTTATTGGAATGAAGGAGAAGGAGAAATAACAGGAGCTTTGGTTAGATCGAAATTACGGTGATATATTTTTTTTGTGGTTGTTCTAATAGGAGCGTTATTGATTAATCTTGCAGCTCTATATTGTTCCGTTTTTTAGTAATGCAGAATTAATCATACGATCTGAAGACTAAGTTGTTATCAAGTCCTGGATATTTCGATTTCATGAGTATGTTAGCCTTGGATTTTTGGGTCTTTGGATTTTTTCCCATTAACAAGATGAAGGTTGATCAGAGAAGATGAAGGTTGATCGGAGAGTTTTGTTTTTTCTGATCAAGGTGCCCAGAAAAAGGAGGAACACGATGAAGGTAGCCAAGCGCTTTAAATTTTCTCTGAAATGATTTGTGGTATGAGAATAAAACAATAAGGCTACTGATTGAACTTATAGAAAGAAAAGGAGACGTGTGAAGTTTAAAGGACTTTGACAGTGATAGGGTAGAATACAAAGCGGTGAGAGGATTAAGAGCTCGACATCTGTTAGGCTAGATATCTAGCTATAGGTCTAAAGCTATAAAGTCATGATAAATTCAAACGGTTATATGCAACGATTAATGTTATATATTATTTGTATAAACGTCGATGAGTATATTTTAAAGTTTTACCTCCATAATGATTCGAGGAGTTCTATTTTCGTAATGTTTCGAGGAGACTTATTGACTTTGAGAATTTATCATATTTTAGTTACTTTTAATTGGTATTTGTTTTTTACCCCGCTTTGAATCGTTGCTTCTGTAGTCGCTTCGAATGGTTGCTCCTAGTGGTTGCTTCGAGTTTATTTTACAACAACTGACATGACATATGGAAGAATTCGAAGACAGTTTAGTTCTCATTCATTTACTGACATGAGAACTACGTTGGTTTCTGATATGGAAGTAGGATTTCCGGACAATAATATGATGAGCCTGAAAATAAGGCCTCATCTTTCTAGCAGCAATCACCAGGGCTAGTGCTAACTTTTCCAGCTTCAGATAACTTTATTCTGCATCTATCAAGCTCTTGCTGGTATAATACACTGGACGGGGATACTTATCCACCTCTCTTACCAACACAGCACTTATGGCACAACTGGAAACTGCTAAGTATACAAAGAGTGTCTCTCCATCAACAGGTTTAAATAAAGTCTTGGGGGAGGACATATGTTTTTTAACCTCATTGAAGGCTTCATCACATTGTGAGGTCCAGTTAAATCCTTTTGCACCTTTTAAAGTTTGAAAAAACGGGGCACACCTGTCCGAAGACCTTGAAATGAACCGATTTAACGCAGCCAAACTCCGAGTCAATCTTTGTACTTTTTAAATATTTCGAGGGAGGCTCCATTTGGAACAAAGCATTAAGTTGGTCCGGATCGGGCTGTATCCCTTGCTCACTTATTATGTACCCTAGGAATTTTCCGGACTGTACTCCAAACACACACTTTTCTGGATTTAGTTTCAAATTCACTTTTACTAAGTTGGTAAAAGTTTATTGGAGGTCTGCCAAGTGTAGCTCTTCGTCCACACTTTTAACCATCGTGTCATCGATGTATACTTCCATATTTCTTCCAATTTGATCAGAAAAAGCTTTGTTTACTAACCTCTGATAGGTAGCCCCAGCATTTTTTAACCCAAATGGCATTACCTTGTAACAATGAAGGCCCATATCAGTGACAAACGTAGTATGGTCCTGATCCTCCGGATCTACTTGAATCTGGTTATACCCGGAGAAGCCATCCATGAAAGATAATAGCTTATTCCCAGACGTAGAATCCACCAGCTGATCAATCCGGAGGACAGGGTACAAATCCTTTGGGCAAGCCTTGTTGAGATCTGTGAAATCAATGCACATGCGCCAATTGCCATTTTTCTTTTTCACCAAGACCGGATTGGCTGTCCATAAAGGATACTGAGAATCCTTTATGTGCCCCATTTTAGTAAGCCTGTCAACCTCTTGAACGATGACATCAGCCTTTTCTTTGGAAAAAGCTCTTCTTTTTTGTACCACAGGTGCTATGTCTCTTCGGATGGACAAGTGGTGTGATATAATATCTGCAGGCACCCCGGTAACATCAGCATTGCACCAAGCAAAAACATGCTGATGGTCTTTTAAGAACTTCAGCATTTTACCCTTCAGTTGGGATGTCATTTTGGACCTTATCTTAACATTTTTTCCCTCTTCCAAAGAATGTGTTTCAACTTCTTCAACCGGTATTAAAACTCTAGGGGTCTCCCCGGGGTCATCAATTTCACCCTCACCCCCAGAAAGCCCCTCAAACTGCTATTCCTCATTGATACAAACTGCTCCCAACGTCTGAGGAGCCAGTGTTGTTGCATAACACTCTCTTGCAATCTTTTGGCTGCTCCGAACAACTCCCACATGTCCTTGCACAGCATATTTCAAATTTTGGTGGACTGTTGAGGCCACTGCATGCATCCTAGAGAGCCAATACCTCCCTAGAATAGCATTATAACAAGTGGGACAATCCACCACGATAAACAGTATTCTAACCATCTTCTTAAAAGGGCCCTTTCCCTACAAAACTTCCTCTTCGAACTCCTCGATCACATCTGCTGAGCTTCCAGTTAAACCCACAATTGACCTGTTCGAACGTTGAATTACCGCAGAATTTTTCATCTTTTTGTAGGAAGTTAAAAAGAGGACATTGGCTGAACTCCCAGTATCCACCAAAATTTGTCTTATGTCATTGCCCCCAATGGATGCTCCTATGACAACAACATCTTCATGAGGACCTGCTATATCCCTCAAGTCATCCTCATCGAACACAATGAAGGGAAATGGAATCTGTGATTGATAGGAAGTCATGCCTCCTTCCAGTTGGGTAGCTAATGTATGAACGTGCCTCTTCCTTGAAGAAGCAGTGGGTGCTGTCATGGTATCCCCTCCGAAAATTGTGAGTGACTCAAAAAAGTTAATAAGCTCGGAGACTGTTCTACAACGTTCGTCAATGACACCCACTCTGTTTCGAGTTGGATCAGGGTCCAAATACTCTGACTCTACATCGAACCTCTCAACTATCACCATAGCTCCTTCCGGAGCGGATGTGCTTGCATTGTTCGGACCAGGCCGATTAGCATTATCAGGCCTATTTCCTCCTCTTCTCTTAACATATGCTCCCAACTTCCCTCTTTCAATCAAATTCTGGACTTTTTGTTTTAAAGCGATACAATCATCAGTGGTATGGCCAGTGTCATTATGGTACTGACAGAAGGAATTGTTACGATGCTCCCTAGGGGATTGTAGTGCAGTCGGCCTTCTATAGTGTATTTCTTCCTTAGTTTTGTCATAAATAGTGGCTACACTTTCTTTTAACTCAGCAAACCACTCCGGTTGAACCCAAGGCCCTCTCTTATTTCTAGATTGCTGACTCTGGGCAGGCGCAGCTGGCTGAGACTGAGCTTTAGCTCTATTATGACCCTGCCCGGCCTCCCTTGCCTTGTTCCCGGACTGATTTTGATTGGGGTTTGGTACAGCCGGGGCAGACCTCACCTGCATGTGCACCCTAATTTTCTTGTTTTCATCAACATTAATTTGCTTCCCAACCTGATTCAGTAGACCTCCCCAAGTCATGGCCTTTTTCCGGGTCACTGAATCAGCCAACCCGTTTTTGGTGTTTACAAAACGACTTATGTATTCTTTCAATGATTCGTTCGGCTCTTGGGCACAATGGATAATTGTGTCCTCATTGCCCTTCAACTCCTTACTTCCAACAAACTTCCTCCGAAAGGCCACCCAAAAGGTATCTTAATTTCTGATGCACCCCTGTGGTAAGCTGTTATACCACTTCAGAGCACTCCCCGTAAAGGACTGGGAGAATGCTCTACAAAGCAACTTGTCGTCATCATCGAAATTCATCATGAAATTTTTGAATTGTTCCAAGTGGTTGTCCGGATCTTTACTGCCATCGTATTTCTCTATTTTCGTACTATCGAACCTCTTAAGGAGGTTTCCGGACAGGATCTTAGAAGATAATAGAGATTGTCTCCAATTCCGGCCACGACTGAAAACGGTATCCTCATTGGGAGTTGCAAAGGTACCTGGTTCATCATGGAAGGCAAAAGGATCCACCAGCATCCGGTCTACGTGTCTCCGGCTATGAGATGACCCTTTGCCTATATTCCTCTTTAACTTCCCATGTCTATCCCTTTTTCTTGAATATTTTTTAATCAACTTTTGTTTCTTTTTAGATCGGCCCTCATCACTACTGGAGGATAAGGACTCTTCAACTCCATCTTCATCCGAGGAGCTACTAGAAGATTCTGAGTTTGAATCAGAACTCTCCACCGGTTTGGACCGGTGAGACTTTTTGGAGCTAGCATGATTCTTCTTCGTACTCACATGGGTCTTCGAAGGCTCATGTTCTCTAGGGTTGTCAGTATGATGAGCAACTGATGCCTTTGACTTCTCTTTTATGCCCATCGTTTCCTTCTCTGCCCTCAGAGCTTCTATCTCACCTTTTAATCTATCACGCTCCTCGATGGTGTATTCATCATTTTCACCCATCACTTGAAGCAAAGCCGGTGGTACTTCTGGTGCGTCCGGATTCATTCAGACCGATTTTTCTGATGGTTTTGAATGCTAGATTCAGGCACCGTCGTGCTCCCACTGTGGTCGCCAATTTGGTGTGGTTTATTTTCGTGTGAGGGTAAGTTTGTAATTTCTGTTTAGAGTTTTGTGGAGTTTTGTGAGTATTTAATGTTTGGGTAGAGTGTAGAGGGAGAATTAAGAAGCCTGGTTGTATTTAATTTTCATTACCCTTATTTAATGTTGGTGGTTGGGTATTTATACCCTTATATTTGGGCTTCATGGGCTTTCGGGTCGTGTTTAATGGACCCATTAGTTTTAAGTAGGGGAACAGGCAGCTTAGTTAAGAAGTGATTAAGTTTTAAGTACGTAAGTTCTGTTCGAACAGTCCAATGGATGATGGTGTCCGAACTGCCCCTGTCCGGTTAGGTGGACATTGTCCGAACTGACCCTGTCCAAGGTGGTGCCAGAATCCAAACTCATCAACCCTAACAATATCTAGAGATAGAAATAGAAACTTGCTTTCCCTTCTCTCCACCATTAAATTAAACTTTCCACCATCCTCCATCATAAACTATCGCAACAATTTCCCTTTCCTTTCTTCATTATTTGATCGTTCATTACCTTATTGTGGTGATTCTCATTTATTTATGTTTGGGATAAAGAACGCGTAAGACTGGCTTATCATACTCAAAGGCTGTTGAAAGAGAGGTTGCAGGAATAGTGTATGTTAAATTTCAACAAATTTCTCGAACTTTCACCTATGATCTTTGTCCCCATTAAAAACAAAATCCCAAACGATCATCCCCAAATATTCTTCCAATCATACTCATTCTCTAAGGCTCAAAGCTTTCTTTCGAAACCCAGTTCGAATGTATAAATTCTGCGCTATGGGTGGATCCACGGAACAAAATATTTAAAATACAAATTCTTCATCGTCAATCAAGAAAACTAAAAAAAGTCAGAATAAAAAAGGTATAGTCTAATCCTGCCCCGAAGGGAGCAACTATAATGACCAAAGAATCATAGATCATTCCTTCGAAGAACAGAAAGACAATTGCACCAAAGCCTCCTCCACAATTACAAGATGAGTCCTCCAAGGAAGTGAATAGTCAAGAATACGTAGCTACTGATGATACTAAAGCGAAAATTAAGACACTCCTCCAACCAAATTCCGATGTGAGGTTCGACAAAGTACATGAAGAAAAATAAAAAGAAGTCTAACAAAGTTGTCAGTATTCCAACCGAGTTGGTTGCAAATTTTGGAAAGAATTTTAAAAGTGTGGTCATATAGTACATTATCGTTATGAGCAAGGTACAATACAAATATTTTGCAGAATCTGATGTGCCTACATTTTGGATCAATCTGCCTCCATGCCATTGGAGAAACTCTGATATCATGTGGATCAGATTACATGATTGTATATCTAGATTCTCCAAATTGGGCCCTTCGATTCCAATTAGACCTTGTCATTGTCGAATACTTCAAAATGATCTACCTTTTCCCAAACCAGGAAAACCTCAACTTATGGTTCATACTATTGTCTTGCATCATGGCCTCAAGGTTGTTGAAAATTAAGATTCCCATGGAGCAGCATGTGTATTAAATAACACTCTCCTACCCTTCAACTACATTATATTGGGGAATACTTCGGAAATAGTAGGCGACCTTCTCGACGCTACCAAAACATGGAAGCAAAAGTGTTTCTTCAAAGATAGGTATTGGGACAATGGAAATGAAATCTTTACAAATAATCGTCGAAAGATCTACATGAGGTGAAGAGTAAAAGTAAGTTTACTTCGTTTCAAAATTACCATATTATAAATTTTTATCCAACTAACTTCATTTTTTGTAGAAATACCGAAGCGCTTCCTCAAAAACTCTGATGCCACCAAAGATACTTCATCGAAGTTGAGAGAATGGGAAAAACGTCAATGGTCAAACGAATTTCATCAAATCTTCAACCCATTAAATATTGTCCAAATAAATCTGTAGAGAATCTCATCGTAAACAGTCATTAATTTTGAACAGAAGATGGATCCTCCTAGCCCCTCAGATGTTGTCAAAAGAATAGCTACCAAGATGCCCAATTTATCAATCCTTCTAGAAGCAGAGCTTCCACACACAAAGTAAATAAGAAGGCTGGAGGAGAACCTTAAAAGAAAAGGAAAATAAATCAAAGTCTAACCCAAAAAAGAGAAACAAGAGAAAAACGAATGAGGTGATAATTCATAACGCTAAAATGGTTACTTTTGATACCAAAGCAATGAGTCTTGATATTGAAGTAACTTCTCTTGAAGCTTAAAAAATAAAAAAAATAGTGGATTCAAAGAAAAGAAACACTTGTAATTCGAAGAACCCCAAAGAACCTTTTACTCACGAAGTTCTTAATTTATCTTCGCCCCTTTCTACACCTGACTTGGTTGGAGATGAAGAATAAAATCAAGACCACCAATATTTTATAACAAAACTAAATTTGACCAACAAGAAACCGCCGCAAAAAACACCACTCTAACAAAATTTCTCACAAATCTAAATTGTGAACATCCTAGATCTGTCCGACTCCGAAGAGACAACTTTTCTAACTTCATTCATCCGATAAATTGGCACTTACCATTCAAAATATAGTTCGACTTGTGGAAAATCTAGAAAGAGATGGGTTGAAATTTAAACTAAATGAGGTTCGTCATCTTAGGAAAGAGGCTGCACATAACAAAAGATGGGCTGGAAGTGCTTAGAGGAATCTCATTGAATAGTTCCAAGCTTTTCAAGAAGACATGGCTGAATTTCATAATGTCATAATGTATGTAAGGCGTGAATTATCTTCAAAACATAAGGAAGAGTTGCAAAAGGAACACTCATATTACGAAGAAATCAACACCTTATATGAAGAGAGTGAAGAAGAAAAAACAAATACCCCTAAACACTTGGAAGCATTCAAAACCCAAGCTTAGAAGGATAAAGCCTATGCTATCATTTATGGAGTTAACGCATGTGTCAATGACTACCTCATGACACTGAAGATTTCTGAAAAATACGCAAATATATCTTTAATTTTCAAAACTTAACTTAAAATATTATTGGTATATGGTTCGTGAAAACCAACGCCGCAGATAATAGAACAACCCCTCCTCAATGGAATATGATGACTCTGAATCAAGAGATTCTAAAAATGATAGCTCGAAATCGTCGAAAAACAAAGATTAAAACAAATTAAATTCTTCAAATAGTAAGTCAAGCAACTCTTTAAAACATGACGAAAATAATTGAGAAGAAAATATCTTATTCACCTCAATGTAGAGTTTTTTTTTGCTTGCTTTTTACTTTCATATATTAACTATCACATTCCCCATTTTTGTATCATATATTTATTAGTATGTTATTTTTCATTTCACTTATAATTTCTAACATTGTACACTCTTACTTTGAAATTTGTTACTTGAAAAAATGGAACTCTATGAAATACTATCTTCAATTATTTGTATTTCAAAAAATAATCGCCTTACAAAATAGTTACTTTTTGACGTATTCACCTTGGATAATAGTCGCTTCATAAAATATCGCTTCAAAAGATAGTCACCTCGAATTAGTAGTCAACTCGTAAAATATCAATTCAAAAAATAGTCACCTCGTAATATAATACTTCGAATAATAATTAATTCGAAATTAATGACCACTTCAAAAAATATCATGAAACATTACTTTAACTTTAAAATTCAAATATCCACAGTTGGATTTATCATAATCCGGGTGACAGTTATTATTCTATTTCCGAAATGTTTTAATTTATATGTAAAGAATTTGAAACAAATTTCTGAATATGAAACTATTAGTCTCGGATTTACAACATTCCACACAATTGATAAATGACAAGAAAATATTCTTTTCAATGTCTTCAAAGTGTATACCTCTCTTTCGTTTACTAATAGCGAAGACAATTGCAAAAATGTACTCATAATATTATTCGTAATACAAACACAAATGTTATACGCTCAATGAATTTTGTAATGGTTTTCCTTCACCATCTTGCAAATGATATGTCTCATATTTTATTTTTCCAACTACCAAATACGAGTCTTTCCAGTTTGAACCCAATTTACGAAGTCTCTTTTTATTTTGTATGAGAAAATCTTTTCCTCAGGACTGTATCTTCTATCTTAAATTCTCTACGTTGGACTTTAAATGTATATTTACTCTTTGTCAAAGTCTTATAATAGAGTGAATTGAGATGCGTTTTAGTTCATTTTTCCTCAATGAAATCGAGTTCTACTATTTTTATTTCATTATTACTTTCGTTATCAAGTGAATTCAGTTGCATTCAAAAAAATAGAAGTATCTTCATCAGCACGTAAAGTTCGCATACCTAAATTTTAATATATAAAATTTATGCACTTAAATTCGAATAAGACATTTATGCATTTGAATTCCAATAACAAAAATAAATACTTCCATTCGAACATAATTACTCTAATAATTTTTGATAAAAAATATATCAATAAATTTCAATAAATATTTCATTTAGTTCTTCCCAAACATTTGTATCCGTCCATCTTAACCTATATCTAAAAGAATCATCGAAAACCACTATTAAAACCAAATTTTAAAGTAAACTTTCGATAAAAACAAAATTGGCCATCTTTTTCTGTTCTACTTAATAATTTAACTATGGAAAAGGAGAACTAAAAATTTTCTAACATAAAATTAGTTTCGTATAGCTTTTTCGTTCCATCCAGGAGACGGAAACTTGAACTTGAATTTACGCACTAAAAATTAAATTATAAAAAGTTATAATAACTTTAAAATTTTAAAATCGATATATAATAAACGGTAAAGAAAGGTCTAGGTTTAGTTATTTTTGGCGAATTAAAAACATTTTAACTATCGAAATCCATTTATATGAGTTTAAAAAATTCAACCCAATCCAAAGTGAAACCTACATCCGATCTTAAATTTAATTTGGGTTTTGTCTGTTACAAAATATTTTGTTCGTTTAAAAATAAAAATAAAAACTAAAGTTTAAACACTAGTATTGAAGATTTAAAATTCAGGGATACCAATTAATCGATTTTTTTTAAATAATGGTAAATATATGTAATAGTTAATAATATTTTTGCCTAAAACAACATTTTTTAAAAAACAAAAACCGTATTAAAAAAAAGTTAAAAATTACAAAAAACATAGTTTTCATGACGGTTCCTATATTATAATTTTTCAAGTCTTTTACTCGGCAAAAACATAGTTTATAAACGTACAAACAAGATCTTAGCTAGACTTAATTATAGAGCAAATCCATAGCAGTTGACATCGAATCGGCCAGTTTGTTGTTATAACTGTGGAAATAATTAATACGAAATTCAATGTTAGTAAGGAATAGTCACAATTAATCGCAATCATGTCGCTTAACTGGAACACATAACAATGTACTATGTAATTGGTGGTGGTGGTGGGACAAAACAATCGTAGTTCAACTATCACGGATAGAAACAATAAAGGCATGGTTCCTTCCACAAATCAAACTTTTAAACAAAATCTTTTATGAGTACGAAAGTTTAGATTATTTTTTACAGACATGTAACAAAGTTTGATTGGCTGGGAGTGGTCAAATAATTGTACATTTACAATTAATCTAATTAATGGTTGGGTACTTACAGATTGTAGATATTAATTCATTTGTCCTTTTATTAAAATCTTATTTTAATTGTTTGGAAGTTTATGGCCATCAGTTACGTTAGTTGAAATATGTTTTTATTTATGTATTATTGGGCATTCTCATACTTCACCAACATAGAATTTGGTTTCTCGAAATTTGAACAAATTATTATTTTAGTCTCTTTTCGTTTTTATATATCCATTTTGATTGGATTATGCACTACATAGAAGAGATACTACAAATATATATATGCACATTATAATGAGACCACAATGTATATTTTTTGGTATCACTTCAATCAAGTCGCACCACTTTAATATACATGTATTCCAAAATCATGTTATATTAGTGATCTATTGAGCAGATCGTTTACATTGAGAATTGTTGTCGGTTCATCATATACGACATCTGAGAATTTCATCCACATCACATTTCGTTTGAGCCTAGATACAGTTAGCGAATGAAATCCAATTGAGAATAGTGTACCCATGCTAAAGGTAAAAGATATGTTGTAAAACTCTCTGATTTAAACCATGTGGTGTGATTAGAGTAAGGAGATAAAGGTGTGCTGTAAAGCTCTATGGATCAGGTGATGAACCCCGACATAATCAGATTCGAATGAGCTGATGAAATTCAATTGAGATGAGGCTAAAGTGGATTTTTTTAAGGGGAGGACTTTGCATGTGTGATTAAAGTTCCACGTCAGTTTAGACATGGAACGGCCGATGGTATATAAATAATAAAATATCTCAACTAATTTGAGGCATTTTCAAAGTGGGAAAAATGCAAATCATGCAAGACTTCAGATACAAAACGGAAAATATCATACTAGTATATAAATAGGTTGTTCATATTTATATATAAACCCGTAATATTCCTCTTTCATATTCACAACCGAAGGCGAAGCGAGTTTGGATCATACAAAAATCCGAAGATCAGAAGATGTATACTTAAGGAGATGATGTGTAGTGGATTCAGAAAGATATTCGAAATAGTGGATATGTTATATGTTTTGAAAAAAAAGTGAAACGGACACATACATGCTACAACATCCGATTTTAAGAGTATTAAAGAGGATAGAGATAAAAAAAATATAAACTTTCACAAAAAATACTCTTACAAAATGAAAATAAGTTTTTTATGAGTTGAATTAATTGTTATTCTCATTGTAGAGCATGACATTCCAAAAAATGTAATAATCAAAATTAGAGCGAGCGAGTAAATATAATGGAGTAAGAAATTGTAGTAATGGCGATGGAAGTTGATATGAGAGAAAATAAACCCTTTATAAGTGATATGGTACATATGCATCAATATAAGTTGTCCATAATAAAATCTATTTAGGTAACCTAAAAAAAACAATCCACACAAAATATAAATGAACAAAACCAACAAATTGAAGTATAAATACGTGGATAGGTCAAGTTAGTAATTACAGGTGGAAAAATATCACTCTATAAATTTTATATATGTTCCACATATATGCGAAAACCATGATTACGGTGTTCTTTTAGGAAAGTTTTAACTTTGTATAGTGTAAAATCTCGTAAAATTATTCAATCCAGGTATGGTAGATTTGTTGGAAATTATAATTTTGCAATAAAATAATCAAACTATGGACTTTTGAAGTTGATATCATTAAAAAAATAATTTACATTTGTTTGCGGAATGAGTATTTACTTTGACATGATATATTTACGCATATAAATCACGATACAATTGAGAAAATATTTAGAATACGATTTATATAGAATCATAAAAATTCATAAAAGAAAATACAAATTGTAGTTACATAAAATGATAAAATCCTTATAAGAAGGCTAAAAGATGGACAACATTAATAGACCCGCCTTACGGACTTATGACTTAAATAGTGTGTTTGTACGTTACATGATGATAAAATAATATATTTACATCAATAACTCGTCTTAAAAGAATTATATTTATTTTCTGAAATACAAAGATCATATATTTAGTATGTATAAAATTTATAAGATTGAGGTCAAAAATCAAATTACACATTAAGATAAAAGTATTGTATATCGATAAAGAATAAGAGTACTTCTTCAATGAGTTTCTATTTTTATGAAGATCGCTGAATAATTCACCACTTTTCGGGAAATTTATTTATTGCACCAAAATGGATTGACTAGATATAAAATCTAATGTCAAATTAGATGTACAAAATTATGTAATTAATTTTTAAGCTTGATAGAAAACATGTCCCTCTTAAAAAACTGAAATTTCTCCATATAGGTTATGGAAGGTAAAACAACAAATATTGTTACTTGAAAGTTTAGAGGTATTTTGCATTTTTCTCAAAGTACAGATCCATCTAGATTACAATTATGCTTATAATCGATAACAAAGGCTTTTGTTCAATACACAAACAAATAAAAACACTTATAGGTTATTAAACTTTGAGTTAATATGACTACTAAGTATAAAAAAGTAGAATTCATTAAGTAAAAAATATGTAGTGATAATCAGACTCAAACCACACCTGGTACTACTGTAGAGGGTGTGGTACTATTGTACAGACTTTGCAGGAAGTATTTTTGGTTATAAAATAAATCTTTGAGCTTCATAATATTAAAGGGAATAAATACCAAAAATTTATAGCATATTAATACATAGACCCACAAAGTATTTCATCTGCTTGATAAAAGAAATTTTTTAATTAGTCTCTTGAAAATTTCATATGGTGCTTTCTTTATGAGACGACCCTAAATGTTACAAATAGTACATATCTTTTATGTACAAGTTTATATAATTAAGAAAAGGACATAAATGATGAGGTGACCTCAATAGTGTTTATTTATGGAAGTAGTTACTTTATCATTTAAGTTTGAAACCAATTCTTTATAAGTGCGTGTTTCGAAATAAAATAAATATGAATGGTACCATTCAAACATTCAAAACTTGGTTTGTAGCCAATTTGTTTTTCAATTTTCATCATTATGGAATCTAATGGTTCATCAAATAAGTTTTAAAACGATATTCCTAATTGAAATATTTTACGATGAGGTACAGATGCCCCAAGAATATGCGATTCAAGTAATTAATCACAGGTGTGTAAGATTGTAAAGTTATTACATTATCGAAAACAAACACCTAAGAAGTTGCACAAATAGTTTTATCATACAATATAATCCAAAGGATTTAGGCACAATTTGAAAAGTGAGTGTTTATACACTAAGGTTCATGATGACAAAATGGTTAGTACTCTTACATATATATTATATACTTAGATCGAGCAATGACATCAAAAATATTGCTGAATTGAAGAGGTGTATGCTTTTTTGGGGTGAAAATAAATCGTTCAATTAAAATAATAAATGATGTTAAAAGAACATGTATAGATCTAAATACATGTCCTAAAAATACTAGAATATAAAACCAGAATAACTCACATTAGAGATAAAGTAATTCATCTAATAACCAAATGAGACCGACAAGCACGTCGAATGAAAACTATATTACCGGAAGAGATTTAAAAGCACGATTGAAGGAAGAGGTCGAGAAACACACCCGAAGAGAGAGCCCATGTGATGTCCGAGCAAACAAAATCGTTGTTAAAAAAAGAGATAAAACATAACTTAATACTTAGGATGGAATGAGTTTATTGGTTCAATAAACAAACATTCAGGATACTGAGAGGAGAGTATGATTTCTACAATAACATACAGGAAACAAGTTAGAGTGAGCCAGGAGAAACAATCACAAGAAATTTATATTTTGTACTCTTACATTGTTACATTTGATATAGATTTATATATCAACCTATGGACCTATTCATGTAACAATAAGTTGTTACATTCTATTATATTTTGTTATTCATGTGAAATAGAATTCTGTTTTAACTATTGGGCCTTTAGGATATAAGCGAGCCAAGAACCGATACTAATATATTAGTCCATTGCCCAAAGTCTGGTCCAAAGCTTGACTCAAATCCACATCACAACCCGATACATAAAAGACCTCTTGTTCCCAATTTGTTCTAACCTTAATTGACAACATCCTTTGTTCTCTCCTCTTCTCTTTCTCTGACTTCCCCCTCAAACAAAACAGAGGAAATCCAAGGCTGAGTTTATCCCGTAGAAGAGAGAAACGAGATTGAGCCAATGTTTTGGTGAGAAGATCCGTTACTTGATCGTGGGTTGGAACATATTGAATGTCCAGAGATCCCTGTACTACTTGATCCCTAACGAAGTGCAAATCGAGTTTAACGTGTGATGCGAGCGTGAAACACAGGGTTGGAGGCCAAGGAGTTGGCTCCAATATTGTCGCACCAGATGACTAGAGCTCGATCAAGACGAAGGCCAATTTCATCTAGCACAGAATGAAGCTAGATTAATTCGGACGAAATATTAACAAATGATATGTCCTCTGATTCAATACTAGATCGATATATTACGCCTTGCTTCTTAGAAGACCAGGAGACCAACGAATCACCCAGAAAAACACAATAACCTCCAACCGAGCGACGATCGTCCATAGACCCAGCCCAATCAGCATTAGTAAACCTAGTGAGCCGATGAGCATCACTGGGTTTGATATGAAGACCCATCGTCACCATCCCAAATAAGTATCTTAAGATTATCCTCACAATCTGTAAATGCGTATAGTAGATGACTGTTGATATTGATTCATTTTATTTACAAGAACTGCGATGTCAGGTCTAGTGTGTAGTAGATATTGTAACAAACCTAACACACTTCTGTGTCGTGTAGGACACTAAAGACTTTCACCATCAAGTTTGGAGACAAGATGGTTGACTCGCATTGGAGTAGGACAAGGATTTGCACTAGAGAGGCCCTCCTTAGCAAGTAAGTCTTTGATAAAAAAAATTGAGTTAGGTATAGACCAGATTTATCCATAAACACCTCTATTCCCGTAAAACGTTTGAGACAACCCATATCTTTGAAGGAAAACTCAGAATTATGCCTCTGTATGAACTTAGATAAGTAGATGGAACTGTTACCAATAACAATAATATCTTGCAAATAGACTAAAAGAATAATGGATACCTCCTTGGTCATTAAGTAGAACATAGAACAGTCTGCACGTGAATTTCAGAAACCCCAGACCAACAATGTATCCTTGAGCTTGGAGTACCAGCCCTTGGGTTCTTGCTTTAATCCATACAAGGCTTTAGGTAGCTTACAAACACCATTAACAAAACCTTGAGGTTGCTCCATAAAACCTGTTCTTTTAAATCCTCATTGAAAAAGAATTGTTTATATCAAGTTTCCTTATAGACCAGTCCTTGGAGACAGCAAGAGTAAGTACAAGTCTTATGGTTGAAGCTTTAATATTTGGGCTAAAGGTTTCTGTAAATTTAATGTCAGGCTGTTGATGGAAACCTTTAGCTACAAGTATGGCTTTTCACCTTTGAATATAACTATTAGGATTGTACTTGAGTTTATAAACCCATTTGCATCCTACCAGACTCATGTCAACAGTATATAGAACAAGAGACCAAGTATGGTTTACCATTAAGGTATAATACTCTATTGTCATAGCTTGGGACCATTCTGGAATAATCACAGCCTCGGAGAATCTTACAGGTTCTCTAAGAGTGGCAGTAGGCACAATATTAAGGCCAATATAAACATTCTTAGGGTAAAAACCCTTATTTTGGCCCTTGTTATGATAGAGTGAGTGTTAAGGTTATTAGGAAAATGAGATTGGGTACTAGGATTATCAAATGGTAATTCAATCACTAATCTGGTTCATTTGGCTCTCGTGGAATAGGTTGTGGAGTTATGGAAGCTGTATTTCTAGCAGGAGACAAAAAGGAACTGGGTGAACTTGGCTGAGAAGAACTGGAGATCAAAGGTATGTTTTGAGAAGGTAATTTTGTACAGTGAGTTTGCTGAGTTTGTGTATGTGTAGTTTTGTTGGTAGGGTCAGTTAACAGAGAATTAAGAAGTGCTGTATGTAAAGACTTCTGTAGATTAGAAGTTCCATCTGGACACTGGCAGTGGGAAAATTAGGTAACCAAAGAGAGACAGGCTTAGGAGTATGACCTGTTGAACTCAGAATCCCTGAAACACAAGGGAATTCATCTTCATTGAAGATGAAATTTGTGGACACATATACTCTCCCAGTAGAACTTAAGGACCTATATCTCTTATGTACAGAACTATAACCCACAAATACACACTTAGTAGAATGGTATTGAATCTTAGCTGTTTGATAAGGTCTGAGACAAGGAAAGTAGGAGCAACCAAACACCCTTAGGTAGTTATAATGAGGTTTAGTGTTGAATAATTTCTCAAAAGGAGACTTATCCTTAAGAATGACAGTAGGAATTCTACTGATTAGGTAGACAACTGTGAGAAAATCATCTGGCCAATAGCTAAAGGATGGATTAGATTGGTCAAGGAGAGTCAGACCAGTCTCAGTGACATGTTTGTGCGTCCTCTCTACCCCCCCCCCCCCCCCCACTCTGAGCAGAAGAGTAAGGACAGGATGTCCTGAGTTGGATTCCTGACTCCCTTACCAAAGAGGCAAAGGCCTTAAACTCTACTCCACTATTTGATTGAAAACATTTGATTTTCCAGTCAAATTTGTTCATAACCAAGGTTTTGATATATTTAAACGCTTGTAGAGCCTCACCTTTAGTTCTGAGAGGGTACACCCGGGTAAACCTAGAGAAATCATCCACCAAAAGGATGTACAAACTGAAACCATTTTGAGACACAACAGGAGAGGGTCCCCATAAATCTGGGTGAATCAAATCTTGAACATTAGTAGACTGAGACAAAGACCTAGAATAAGGAATGGAATGTGACTTGCCCAATTTTCATTAGCAAAGCCAACTGACAAATTACAAATATTTAAAACAAGAGACAGAACCCTAGTGGTAGGATGGGCTAACTTCTTGTGCCACCATTCCTTTAGAGACTCAGCAGAAACATAAGAAACAGATACATTTGACACACTAGGACACCCATTTAAACCAACAGCCTTATAAACACAAGAATCATATGAACCTTCCAATCTATAGAGCCCATTTTCAACCTTCATGTAAGAAGAGTCCGCCTTGTGATCTTGTCCTTCACAAAATATTTAAAACTATAAAATTCAAGAAAGATATTGTTATGTGAAGTCAATTGAGAAACAAATAAGAAATTTTTCTTAATTTGATGGACATATAGGATATTATTTACATGTAAATGTTGATTGGTTTTGGTAGAAAGAGTAGTTTCACCTAGATGTTTGATTCTGAGCTTACTACCATTACCCACAACCACTGACTTAGTACCTGAATACTCTGATTTTTATGAAATCATCTTGGATGAATTGGTGGCATGGTGACTAGCACCATTGTCAACATACCAGGCTTCATATCATTGTCCTCTTCACTCTTGAGAGACAGTCAAGACACTTGAATCTTGACTAACCTTGTTCTCATCAGCTGGTAGCTGTCCCATAATATTGGGATCATCCCTGAAGTAGCAGTAAGCACCTCGATGACCATACTTCCCACAAATCTGACGAGAGAGGCTTGTTATTGTTGTTGAACCTCCCTCATGTGCCTCTGTAGAAACCTCTTCCTCTATTATTGTTAGGATAGTTAGGTGAATACCTTCCCTTGTAAAGACATCTTCCATGTCCTCTGTTTCCATTCCTTAGATTAACATTATTGTAACTAGAAGACCTAAACTCAGTCTTGTTAATAAAGGCAAGGTTGACATTTGCCAAGGACAATTTCACCTTGTTAAGCTGATCCAATCTGTTTTCATAGGTCAACAGAGTGGCTTTCAAATCAAGCCAGTTTTGTACCTCCTTATCTGCTAGATGTATAGTAATAAAAATATATTTTGTGTCCAGGCCAGCCAATACTTGAGACACCAGATCATCCAAAGACACAGGAGAACCTGCTAGAGCTAGGTTATCTGCTATATTTGTCATCCTAGCCAGATAGTCCTCCACAGACTAGATTCTCTTCCTAGTTCTCTGGAATTCTACTTTGAAAAATGTAACTCTACACTTTGTTTGGGAGCCAGACAACCTAACTATAGCATCCCACAATACTTTGGAGGTCTCTTCCTTCATTACTTTGGATGCAACCTTAGGACTCATAGTACTGTAGAGCCATCTTAGTAACAACTGGTCCTTTGCTACCGAGTTGTTGAACTCAACATTTTCCATTACAAAGCCATAAGAAGTGCTCAAAATCTTGAAGGATAAGGTTTATCACCATTGATAAAACGTCCAAGCTTGTTTCCCCTTAATATAGGCAGCACCATAGTCTTCCATAACAAAACATTATGTTTGTCAAGTCGTAAGCTATCAAAAGTACTTATTTGATTCATTTTCGTGTTTTTATTGGTCAGCAAGTTATCCAATAGAAAATAAGCTTGCCCAGCTGAGCTAGATCTGAAGGAAGGAGACGCTACAATTGAAGGGACTGCTCTGATACCAAGTGAGATTGAGCCAGGAGAAACAATCACAAGAATCTAAAAATTATATTTTGTACTCTTACATTGTTACATTTGATACAACTTTATATATCAAACTATGGACTTATTCATATAACAATAAGTTGTTAAATTTTGTTATTCATGTGAAACAGAATTTTGTTATTCAAGAACCCATACCAATACAGTAGTCAATTGCCCAAAGTCTGGTCTAAAGCTTGACCATAATCCACATCACAACCCGACACATAAAAGACTTCTTGTTCCCAATCTGTTCTAACCCTAATCGACAACATCCTGTCTTATCTCCTCTTCTCTTTATCTGACTAGATATACACAAATGGTACCTATAGAAGATTAAATGGAGAGAGGTGGGAACTGACCTAACATAAAAAATCTGACACTTGCGAGACCACCAAGGAGAGATAATGGGGAAAAATCTCCCAAAATGGGCCGAAAGAGACTGAAAACAACACTAATGTGTTGCGCCCTCCCAAACGCGTCCCTTTCAAGCGCGTGATTCGGACATAATGATGGATTGACATATGGAATCAAATATTAGGTTGCCAGAGCTAAAGCTTAGGTTTACTATTCATTCTTTGATTCATTGATATTTAAAATGAATATGAAGATCTTATAAGCCATTGAGGCCTTGGCAATCGATGAAAAATGAAAATATTACAAAGTTATCGCCATATCTGGAACTTAGGTTTACTGACCATGCTTTGATTCATGGAAATTATCAATGGGGAGAGAGATCTTATGAGCCATTGAGGCCCTAGTCTACAATCTGACATATTTACAACTTTTGTGGAGAAGACGACGGTGGAGAAGCACAGTTGTAGAGAGAGAAGCATATCGCAAACCATACACCGAATTGGAGTATAAACAAAAAAAACCTATTATTCTGATTAAATAAATGTCATTCACACCATTAAAGAAGAAGTCGGAATAAAAAAGAAACCATACCCTTAAAATTTAGAAAATAAATAGGAGAGGGACCTAGAAAATAATACCATCTCTTTATAAAACCTTAAAAATAGGAGTCTCGAAGAGGTTTATGTTATCTATGATAAGAATATAGAATTTTGGGGTCTTAAATATAATAAATTAAAGTCTCATATGACCAATTGTATAATTGTAAGATAGTTTTTGGACTATTTGTAAAGACGGGAGACTGCAATGCTACTAACCTATTTATGTGACCAATTATGTTACACTAAGTCTGAACACCTATAAATAAATGGCTAAGGCTCTGAAGAAAGGATAAAACACTTTCATTAGCTCAATCTTGTTTTTCACATTTACTTTCTCTCTTTATAATCAATGTCTTGTTTTCTCTCTCAAGAACTAGATTTACACATATCAATCTATCTTTAAATTAACAACCAATAGAAACGTGGAATTTTAAGTTCACCGAAAATAACCTACTATATAAAATATACAAAAAATAGCCCTCATGTATAAAAAATCTCTCTCTCTCTCTCTCTCACTAAGAATTTTTTATGTTTTGTTTTGATAAATGTATGACTTTCTAGGAGACTAAAAGTACAACTAGTAAACTAAGAACAACTTGCGTACCTGATTGAGGTTATGGATGAGTTTATTTATTTTTTTGTTACCATTTAGAACGTATTTTCATAACCTATTGCGGTTAATTTACATAAAAACTTTATTTCTTATTCTCCAAACTTAAAATATATTTTACAAAAATATTTTTAACGTAATTATGCATCCAAGTTAGGGAAAGTTTGCAAACCAAATTCATCTTGGTAGTTAAAACCTAAAAAAGTTATTAGAATCTTATTTGAAGGTAATTTTACTCCCAACTTACAATACGTTTCTACACCAACTTTCTTTTTGGAATTTTAAACCTAAAAAGATTTTGCACAACGAATTTGTAGGTACTTTCTTACCCAACTTAGAGTAAGTTTCCAGAGTAACTTTATTTTTGGCATTCCAAACCTAAAAAACCTTTTACACAACAAATTTTTACGTAATTTCTTACCCAACCTACAGTAAGTTTTCAGAGTAGCTTTCTTTTTGGCATTTTAAACCTAAAAATATTTTACACAAGCAATTTGAATGTAATTTTGCACCAAACTTGCAATAAATTAATAGAAGAAATTATTTTTGGTATTACAAAACTAAAAAGATTTTACACAAGAAATTTGAATGTAATTTCACATCTTACTTATTGTAATTTTCTAGAAAATCGTTATGTTTTGTTTTTAAACCCCAAAAATCTTTTACAAAAACTATTTTAACTAATTTCACACCCAACTTGCACTAGATTAAATATTAATTAACATGTATATTTACTTTGTAATTCAGATAAAATATGACAAAATGAATAATATATTAAATATAAGAATTTGTACCCATAATTCATTTCTTGAAAGCATCACATATACGAGAAGTGCACATACAAGGTTTGAGAAACACAAAACTCTACCATCTAATTAAATATGCATATGATCGTAAACATCTTGCTAAATCTCATAATAAGAACTATGAGGTCATTACAGAAATAATAATATCTTTTGACACTAACAAAGAAGCTTTTATCTTTGTTGAAAAACATGTTAAAATGAAACAACAACTGATGTAATACTCATTTCAAGAGTAAAGTTAAGGCAAAAAAAGATAAACATTAGCAAAAAATAAGTTGAAGATTTTACAAATGAAGAACGATAATCAAGAATCATCATAACTTATTTCTAGATTCTTAGCTCTCCAAAAAAAATAGTCTTTATTTTTTGTAATTTCAAAACCCAAAAACCTTATTTTCACAACAATATTACTCTTAATTACGCAACTAAAAAACAATAATTCAATCAATTTGGTTGTAATTTCAAAAAAAGAACATGATATAAAATCTGCAATCCTACTCCTAATGTTGTACAATTGTGTAATATTACTTTGCACAGCGTCTAGAGTAAAATAAGTCGAATATTCTTTTTAAATAAAAAAACTATGATTGGGTAGAAACTATAAGAGAAAATCTAATAATTTCAGTGAACAAATGTTGCTGAGCAACACACTAACATTTTTTTTGGTATAAGACTACTAATGGTAAGTACTAATTCAAATATATGTATTTAATAAATTATAATAAATACAATAATTCATGTATTAACTAACTACCTATCATTGTCCAGTCATTTTTTTAGAGCACACAACCGTTGAACTCTACACAAGATGTAAATAAACTATTCGATGATGTTCCAAATAGATAGAATTGGAGACAATTGATACGACATTGCTTTAAAAATTTAACAATATAACAAAAAAAAAGGTAAACAAAAATCATTTTGAGCTATAACTTTAATTAATACAATTTCCTATTATAATAACGAGTTATAGTGGGAGAACTATAAATAAGAGACATAGAGAGATTATAATTTACGAATGAAGTCAATGAAACAGAAAGTTTCTACAGTATTAATGTTTATGAAGACATACATGTTCATAATAAACAAACAAAGGTGTTGATGTTTTGAATGACCATTTTTATGAATGTGTTGATATTATTGTTCACGACCCTCGTATTCCACCAACTAGTGCTCTAGAAAGAAAAAAAACTAGTTTCAAGTATGTTTGAAAGAAAACTCGAACTCGCGTATTCTAAAATGTTTGGAAAGATTACGTGAGAAAGATAACATCACTTTAAATGAATTGTCAAAGAAGTTGATCCTTAAGGAAAAAATAAGAAAACTTCAGGAGAGGTCTATAAGCGGGTAGTTGAACAAAATCCTAATTAGGTTGATAGACTAACAAAAAAGAAGAAAAAGATCACATAATAATAGAGACTTCATAAAAATAATAAATGAAAAAAGAGACTCCTAAGGAAAAAGAGAAACAGAAGAAAACAAGGTTTATAGGAGTTGTAGAAGCTTTTACTACTGTATTGGAAAAGAAATATATGGTTAAAAACGTGTACAAGCTTCTCATTAACCAAAAAAACTAAAAGAATTTCAACACTTTCGACAAAGGAGGTGGAAGCATGTGTAACAACCATGCCTAAAAAGGAAGATCATAAAATATTCAACAATAAAAGAAAAACGTTGTACAATCATTTGTAAAATCCTTTCCTTCTCCTCATCCTCAACAAACAGTTGTACAACCATTCGTAAATACAAATGATTACGGAAACTTGGTTTTGTTAAATACAAATACAAATAATTGTGCAAACTTGATTTTGCAGTCTAAATACTTTATCGACAATAAAATCATGATACCAAAACCAACATTGATAATTTAAGGCTCATTAGAATCCCATATCAAAAGCCTTGTTCTATTGATTGTTGAGCTTTTGTGTTTGAATATGCAATGTGCTTCATTGAAACTATAAAAAATATCGAAAACCTTTGGCCCATATTTTGCGACAATGAAAAGAGCTGAAATGTTCACTTTATTTCTTAACCGTCAACATACAATAAAATATTAGTAGATTCTTGTATATTAAATTCACATTCATGTTCTATTTGTAAAACTTATATGCCTCTAACATATATTTTATTTTGTTTGAAGTATTATATTTATTTTACCATTATTTTGTATATTTTTATTTCACAACTGCAACCATTTGTAAAGTAATTATACAACCATCTCAATCATAAAATCGCAACACAATTACACTTATATTTTACATAACAAAATATAATATATTTTCTCAACCTTTTTACGCAACCACCTATAACATAATTTCACAAATCATTTATGCAACCACCTATAAATTAATTTTGCAACCCTTTTATGGAACCACTATAACGTAATTTTGAACCTGTTAACACATATTTCCCACCCAAATATGGTCACCCAAAATGACTATTTTTAGATAATTTTAAAAATATTTACATGAATGTATGAAAAAAATTAGTATAACTAAAAAATCATATAATCATAAAACAAATCAACAAAATAATTTGACACAATAAAAAATACCAAAAAACAAAAAACACCGGAGTTATCAATAATCGATCGATAAACGAAGATGAACAAGGAAACAAACAAACGGTCGACAATAAGAGAATGCATTGATCGAATAAAGAACATAAAAACGAGGGTATGATATGCTCTATAAGAAGTTCAGATAGTTATAAGTGATTAAGTTTTAAAATTATGTGGTTATGAGTCATTTTTTAAACCTTAGGTTGTTATAAGTAAATAGTTTTAACTATGGATGGTTATCGGTAGATTACCCTTTAAATTTATAGAAATGGTGGGGTTTATGCCCTAAGTTAATCTTACTACATTGAAAGTATTCAATAAAATTAAACATCATCAATTTAATTAAACATGTAACATAACTGATTCGAGTTTAAATATAAAAAACAATGCATGACAAATGATATATAAGTTAGAATACCCTAGTGCAATCATAAACCTTATATGCATGAGTCTATGTATTATGACTCATATCTCATTTATAATATCTGAGGCTCAAAACACCCAACCAAAGGGGTTGTTCACCTCCATCCTATAATTCTGACCTACGAATCCAAACAAAGGAGGGTTGTTAACTTGAGTGACCACTCTTTACCACTGGTCCCACCCCGCCAAACCATGCTATAACCCTAGTTGGCTAAACCCGCACATTTTGGAGCTTCCATCTTCAATGCAACAACTTGGAAATAATGATACAAAGGCATTCTTGACATAAGAAGAGTTGAAAATATGGAATCTTTACATGATACTATAAAAAATAAGTCAGCAAAAAAACTAGACTAAATAGTGAGAAACATACAATCAAAATTATAGAAGAAGACTATTGTAGAAGGATGAAAGTTGGTAAGATTAAGTGATGCGAAAAACTAGGGTGGTATGATTCAAGACTACTACAAAATGATAAAACTATTTAAGACTAAGTATGATGAAAACATAAAGTGAATAGTGAGAAACAAATAATAAACATTGTTGTAGCTCAAAGTATTAAATAAAGTTAAGTATGTTAGTTGAAATTCTGTGGCGTTCTTATTTTTTTAATATTTTGATTCGGTTCATATTTTATTAACCAACTTGATATGTTAGAGACACTTTTACATCACGATTTCAGTTTTATTGTTAGGAAAAAGTTCAACCTTTATTTTAATCCATCATTCTAACACAAAAAAATGAATCTGAGATCATGATAAATGCCTAAGGAAACAAAAACGGTAGCCCAAGTATGGTGATGAATCTCCAACAAGAAGTAACGAGTTTGAGAATGGTAGTAATACCTCGTTGTAACGTTTCAGGTATCATAACATTCATCCTGTTTGATTACAAACAAAAGACCAATAATGCGGTCATCTTGACTAATAAAAAGATCAATATCCTAGCCCAACATGCCAACAACTTACTCTAGATGGTGTAGTCGTCAGGCACAAGGGGTGACCAACTATCCAACACCTAACGTGCTCGTCCTGGAGCCACCATCGTTGATGAATTCGATCTTGAATGTTTCTACCAAACTAAATTTGACCTAAAATTAAGGAACTTAGAGCAACACAACCATCGTGGACATCCTGACACACACCACGAGCATAAGAGAAGAGGTCAAAATACAACCCCTAAAATCCATCTGTATGATACTAATCACAACTTAGTAAAATGGAACGTATGCCATTTTAAAAAAGGTATTCATCAAATAGAAATTGAATATTCCATAGTTTGTTACACATTTTTGTTCATGATTTTAGTGAGGGTTTGGATACAAGTATAGCATGTGAATGGGTGTTTGGATACATGGATAGCATATGGGTCTTTTAGTTTGGGTCTTGTGAGGCTTTAGTGGTACCTTTTGAGTCCAACAGATCATGGCCCAAGTCCGGATTCGTTGACCCAAAACACAAGTCCAGCATGTCTTTCGACTTAGCCCTAGATCGAGTCTTCAGTTTAGTATCGACTTCAGTTACCTCCTCTTTCTCAGGGCAGTCACCGTCCATGGCAACCCTTGCCGGCGGTGAGTGCATGACATCCCCCCTCAAACGGAGCGATGACTCGAGGAGCCCGAGTTTGTCACAGAGATAAGCAAATCGAGATGGAGGTAAGGATTTGGTGAGGGAATCGGCGATCTGGTCTTGAATGAAGACATAGCGAATCTGGACAGCCCCTTCAAGAACTTGATCGCGGATAAAATGCACATCAAGCTCTATGTGCTTGGTGCGTGCATGGAAGACTGGATTAGAGGCAAGTGCACTCGCCCCCAGGTTGTCGCACCACATGACAGAAGGGGGTATCAGTGGAATTCGAACTTCACTGAGGAGCGATCGAATCCAGATCATTTCGGCAGACAGATTGGCAAGAGCTCTGTATTCGGATTCAGTGGACGATTGAGAAACGAAGTTCTGTTTCTTGGAGGACCAGAAGATCAATGTCTCTCCAAGGAACACACAGTACGCCCCGGTGCTGCGACGGTCATCGGAAGAGGAAGCCCAATCAGTGTCTGAGTATCCATGAAGTTGAAGATGGAAACAAGGCTTGATATGGAGTCCCAGCCATCGTGACCCAGATAAGTAACGTAGAACCTTTTTAAGGAATTGTCATTGAGTAGCTGTAGGAGATTTCTAGTATTGGCTAAGTTGATTAACGGTATAAGCAATATCGAGTCTGGTGTGTGTTACGTACTACAGAGCCCCTAACAGACTACGATACCGTGTAGGTGAAGGGAGCTGAAAACCGTCAGTGGCTGAAAAAACTGTGCTAGGAGCAAGAGGAGTGGGGCATGGTTTGGACAGTGCAGCACCCTGGTTGACAAGTAAGTTTTCAATATAATTATGTTGAGTGAGATAAATGCTTGAAAAGTCACGATGAACCTCTATTCCTAAGAATAGATGGAGTGACCCCATATCTTTGAGGGAGAACTTTGCATCAAGATTGTGAGTGAACTGAGTGAGACACAATGCATCATTACCTGTGACCAAAATGTCATCAACATAGACTAGGATAAGAAGAACAGTAGTTGTAGTAACCAGATAGAAAAGAGAGCAGTCAGCTCTAGAATTATTGAACCCCCCAATGAATAAGAGTGTCACGTAGTTTGGAGAACCAGGCTCTAGGTGCCTGCTTCAAGCTATAAAGAGACTTTTGTAACTTGCAGACATAGGTAGGCTGACTGGAATCTTCAAAACCCTAAGCCTTATGTAGTTCTTTGACTGGTCTCTTGTAGCTCCCCATTTAGGAATGCATTGTTGATATCAAGCTGCGTGACTGGCCAGTTCTTTGATACAACAATAGTGAGAATAAGTCTGACTGTAGAAGCCTTCACAACATGGCTGAAAGTGTCATAGAAATCAACACCAGGGGTTTGATGAAACCACTTGGCTACTAACCTGGCCTTATAACGTTGAACAGATCCATGCATAGCATGTTTGACTTTGTAGACCCATTTACAGCCTACCACTGTAGAATAGGATGGTAATGGAACCAGAGACGAAGTGTTATTGGTCATGAGAGCACTGTACTCAGCCGTCATAGCAGCCTCCCAGTTAGGATTCCCAGCAGCCTCAGAGAAACTAGATGGTGCAAGCATGTCCCTTTTGGTAGTAGTAAGTGTTTTAATGTAGGGTAGTTTAGGTTTATGGATGCCACTTTTGTGTCTTGTCTGCATGCTATGTGAACTTGTCTGTTGTGAATGAGGAATAGAGTGATCTGTGGTGTGCAAGGGTAGGTCAATGATAAGAGTGGGTGTATGGTTAGGTTTGGGATCAGTGTGTTGACATGAATGAGTATCAGTATTTGAGTCTGTGAGAGTGTGTGTGGAGGTGTCCATATGAGGTCTAGATAGTTTATGTGATGAAGAGTGAAGGGGAGTGGCCTGATGTTCTGGCTGTGTGGCATACTCAGAAGTATGGTGCTCAGTTGGAAGATAAGAAGTAGGATTATGACAGGTAGTTACTCTTTCAGAGACCAGATGATTAGACATATAAGGAAGCCAGGGATTGATAGACTGAACAAGAGACTGACTGCTTTGAGAGTAGTGAAGGAACCCTGAAATGAAAGGAAAGTCAGTATCATTAAACACTACATTTCTAGACAAGTAGACTCTCCCTCTAGGACTTAGGCATTTGTACCCTTTGTTACTGTGACTATAACCCAGAAAAACACATTTGAGAGAACGGAACTGGAATTTGTGAGTTTGGTAAGGCCTGAGGCAAGGAAAACAGGCACACCCAAACGTTTTTAGGACTATGTAGTTGGGTTTTTTGTGAAACAAAACTTCAAAGGGTGAAACATTGTTAAGAGTGGGGGTGGGTAATCTGTTAATAAGATACACACTTGTGTCAAAGTCTTCAACCCAGAAATTGTAGGGTAGTTTAGACTGAGCAAGTAAGGTCAAACCAGTTTCCACAAGATGCATGTGTTTACGCTAAGCTCTTCTATTTTGGGCTGATGTGTAAGGACAAGACCTTCGTAGAAGAAAACCACTCTCTTTAGCTAAGGTAGCCAGAGGTCTAAACTCTCCCCCAATTACTTTGAACTACTTTAATTTTCCTCTCAAACGGATTTTAAACAAGAGCTTTAAAGGTTTTAAACACCTCAATGACTTGTCCTTTAGTTTTAATAGGATAAACCCAAGAATATCTAGAAAAATCATCGAGAAAAAAGTACATAATATTTGAACCCTTCAGTAGATAAGATAAGAGCAGGCCCCCAGACATCAGTTTGAATAATAAGATCTAACACATTACTAGCATGAGAAGTAGATATAGGATAGGAAAGGCTATGAGACTTGCCTAGCTGACAAGCCTCACAGAAACTGCTCTCATTTCTTGAAATAGTGTGAAGGTTACATGACTTAAGGACATTAGCTAAAACATGCTGAGATGGATGGCCAAGATTCCTATGCCATCCATCGTTAGAAAGCTTAGAGACACTAGAAGAACACACACTAGCAGAATTTAAAGAACCCTTAGACATACAGACTTGAGAACTAGAAGTGGCTGAATTGATAGGTAGATTTTTTGAAAGAGTATCCATCCTGTATAATCCATCTTCACATCTCCCTTTGAGCAACATATTCCCTGTTACCTTGTCCTTCACAAGACAAAATTCTTTCTGAAATTCAACAAAAACATGATTATAACTAGTAAGCTAAGAAATAGATAGAAGATTTTTGTTGATTTTAGGAACATGATGTATAGGTTTGAGAATAATAGGTTGTTTAGTTAATGAATGCAGAGAGGTTTCACCAATGAGAGAGATTGGAAGTCTCTCACCACTACTAACTAGGATATGCTTAGTACCTGAGTAGTCATGTTTCTGAGTCAGCTGACTGGTACTATCTATAACGTGGTGGCTGGCTCAATAGTCAGCATACCACACTCCCTCTGGTGTTGTATATTGAGCTGCAAGCAAGGCATTGTGATCACCTTCTGACTTAGGATGTTCTGAAGAGGTTGACCCCATAATTGGTGGGTCATCTCTATAGTAACAAACTATAGCAGAATGACCATATATGCTGGAAATTTGATAAGTTGGTTTGTTTTGAGAAAACCTTCCACCTTTGCCTCTGTAAAATCTGCCTCGACCTCTATAGTTAAGATTGGACCTTCCTTTGTACTTTCTATTGAAATTTATGTTTAGTCCAGAGTAGCCTCTTGGACTAGCATTACTGACTTGCTGTTTTGTATTACTCCTTTGAGCATAGTTAGCACTTGACATACTAATTGTGGACATTGTGTTTTGCAGGTCATTGAGTTGTTCTAACCTGCTATCAAAGGTTAGGAGGCTTGTCTGCAGATCAAGCCAAAACAGCCCATCTTTGTCAGCAAGGCTTACTATAATTGGTGTGTAGTCACCATCAAGACCTACAAGTACCTGAGTAATCAGATCATCCATTGAGGTAAGACACCCTGCAACTATTAAGTTGTCAAATATCATTTTCATTCTGTTCAGATAGTCAGACATAGCAGTAGTCCCTTTACGAGTTCTCTGAAACTCTGCTTTGAAGTAGGTGACTCTGGCTCTTGTCAGTGAGCGAGACAGTTTACTTGCTGCTTTCCAAAGCCCTTTGGAGGTCTCCACTTCCATTAATTGAGCTGCTATCTCAGGGCTCATAGTGGAATACAACCAACCAAGAAGCAGTTGGTCTTTTGAGATCCATTCTTCATAGTCTGGATTACTCAGATATATTACCTTCATTATCAGTAGAAAGCTTTGAAGGACAGACCCTCTCACCTGAGATGTAGCCACCTAGTTTGTTACCTTTGATCATAGGTAACACAACTTTTTTCCAAAGAATGTAGTTGCTTCTGTCGAGTCTAATGTTGTTTGCATTGTTGATTGAATGCAGCTGAAGACTTCTTGGAGCAGCAGAAGGATTGTTGGGAAAGATGGAGCATATGGAGTCTGAGGACAGCGACGGAGACTCAGCGGAGTTAGTCATTCAACGGATCGGAATGGCTCTGATACCAAGTAGAGAATAAGGAGTGAGTGAGAGCGTATAAATTGTAAAAGTTTTTCAGTAATTTCATTGAATGTAAGATCTGAAGTTTAAATACAAGTTCATGGTGTAACAAACTATGGAATATTCCATAGTTTGTTACACATTTATGTTCATAATTTTACTCAGTGTTTGGATACAAGTATAGCATGTGGATGAGTGTTTGGATACATGGATAGCACGTAGGTCTTTTATCTTGGTTCTTGTGAGGCTTTAGTGGTACCCTTTGAGTCCAACAGATCATGGCCGAAGTCCTGATCCTTTGACCCAAAACACAAGTCCAGCATGTGTTTCGACTTAACCCTAGATCAAGTCTTCAGTTTTGTATCGACTTCAGTTACCTCCTCCTTCTCAGGGCAGTCACCGTCCATGGCAACCCTTGCCGGCGGTGAGTACTTGACAGAATTCCATGCTTTAAACACTAGAGGTTAATTATAATTAATCATGTGGCTACAAGACAAAATACAGTTCGATATGTATATCAGTGGTCGCGCAACCGCCCTCTAACCCTAAAGGACGACGCTTCTTCTTTTTTCCTTTTACAGTAAATGTTTCATGCTTCTTTCTTCCCTTACCGTATACATCAATGACATAGCTTTTTTCTTTCTTTTTTATCGTAATATTTATTTTGATTTTTTTAATTATATTAAATTATTATAAATAGTTTATTTAATACTCCAAAAAAACTACTTATATGGTAAACCAACATTTTAAAAGACTTATGAAAAAAATAATTTGTATGTGTTCATTTATTCGAATTTCAATAATTAAGATATATATAATACTTGTAATATTTATTTTGATATTTTTGGTAATTATATTTATTTTTCAATCGATAAATTTTATTTATCTATCTATCTTTCAAAAAATTATACTTATATATTTTTTATATAATTTTACCTTTAATATTGAATCTAAAAAAGTTTTAAGTAATTATAATTATTTTTTCAATTGAAGATCTATTTTATTTAGTATTCTAAAACTAAAATTTGATAATTTATAAAATCAAAATAAATATTTATGTATACCCGAAAAATATATAGCGAATGTAATAATATTACAATATATATATATATATATATATTTCATGCACAAATATGTATAGTCTATAAAATATAAAAGATTAAATTATAATGTTAAAATTTCCAAACCGTTATTTTAATTTTAAATATAATATATTAAATTATAATAATATAACTACTTCATCGGTGAGTATAAAAACTATAATAGTATAATTTATAATTAAAGTAACGGCCACATAACGCAGTAATCCCAACTCCACCTAATAATTTCCTTCTTATTAGTTTTTTTTTTTCCGGAGGGAATATGTAGCCACTACTCAGCCGCTATTCAGAGTGTAATGAGTGGGCACATGGTATACTCTTAGTCTGACGCGATAGCCTGCAAAACAACATCAAAAGATAAACCACACAAGGTGACAGGCTCAGCCGAGAAAGGCTATGTTAGAAGACTTGAACTCATAATCTTCGGTCACAAACCTGCTTTACTCAGCCAACTCAGCTACTCTCTTGGAACTTTTTATTAACTACTTCAATACTAAAATAGAAGAATATTGCTTTGTTAAAGAAAATTTTAAACTAAATTATAATAAGAAACGGCTACTGTTGTTGGCGGCTACTTTCGGATATCCTATCCGAATTGGGTCTAAACATTCTTTTTGTTACGTTTCTTCTATGGAAATAGTGGAGAAACGCATTCACATTTAACTTTTATCTCAATTTCTATATCCTTCAAATCTTTATATCCTGTCTACGGCTTTTAAAAAAAATATTAGTTATGGATTATAGTTTATTTGTTTTTACATGGTGGATAGTTATTTTTTTCATCAAAAAATTTATTTGGTAAAATCAATCAAATTTAATTGTGACAACATTATGATAGCCAAATTAATAGTTTTGTATAATTGTTTCACTTATTTGGTTGTTATATTAGTTTGAATATTAGTTTATATTATTTGTTATTTGTTAAATTAAAAATAAAAAGTTATTTTGTTGGTGATATTAATTAATATTAGTCCAAATTGACCTTTTATTAATTTGCATTATTGTCTGGTTTTAGTTTTTGTTATATTATTTTCGATTAGTGTTGTTTTGGTGATTTTAGTTAGTATTTGTTAAAATTATAAGATATGATTTTGATTTATAAAATAATAACTAATATTTATAACCAAATAATAATAATAATATAATAATAATAATAAAATTATAATCGTATCTTATAATATTTTAAAATTATAGTATATAATTTTGATTTATAAAATAATAACAACATTTGTAATATTTATAACCAAATCAGAATAATAAGTATCAAAATGTAATAATAAAATCATAATCATATAAGTTATAATATTTTAAAATTATATTATATGGTTTTAGTTTATAAAAAATAACAACACTTATAATATTAATAACCAAATCATGATAATGTTAACCAAATTGTAATACTAAAATTATAATTATACACCTTATAATATTTTAAAATTATAACTTAAGTTATGATTATAATATTTATAATAAAATCATAATAATAAGTATCAAAATCTAATAATAAAATTATAATTGATAAGGTAGTAGATATCCATGAAAGATGAGAAGGGGAAATGTTAATCAAATATACTTAGTAAAAACATACCGAACGACTAACCATCGACCATATCTGATGCGACCACAAAACAAAGAAGGGATGCGAGCTCGAGCAGACAAGAGCTGAGTAAGAAGTAAAGATCTCATGCAAAACGTAGAAGAGATACAAGCTCGAGAAGAGCAAAAGCATATAAACTCAAATGATCAAGGAGTGGAGAAAAGATGTGAGTTCTAGCAGAGCAGAGCTGAGTAAGAAGTAAAGGTAAGCTAGGGAAGAACAAAGGAAAAGCAATAACTCTAATGAAGCCCATTCTCTTGAAAGTATTGATAAATAAGAGGACGAGATGAGAAAATCCGAGCAGGGCCTAATCATGACTGAGCGCGTCTGGAACAGACCTGCTCGGGAACTGAGGAAACTGATGATCATTAAACGACTAAGTAAATTACAATAGTCAACTTTAGAAGACCACAATAATGACCGCTAATTAGGGATATTTGACAAGCGTTACAGTCAAGATCTTTGTATAACATAAATGATCTTGTATAATAAATAGGGTAGTAACTGCTAAAAGGGGTATAAATAAGAATTGAAAGTGATGCAATAAGATTATGTTCTTCTTCTTCCTGAATAAATACTACTCACTATCTTGGCATATTAGTGTTAGGGTCTTCTCGTTAACATTTTTGGCGCCGTTTAAGAGAAATAAAAAACCCTTCCTCGTGTCTGAACACCAACGGTAGTAACCAGAACCGGGATTGATATAGAACTTACAAAAAGACGCATCCCCATGGCTAACCCAAATCAAGTGGTGGAGTCGGTCGTGAGACCAACTATCCCATTGTATGCTAGTCAGGAGATTCATTCGCCGCATGAGAGGGTGAAGAATCCGACAAGGAATTCATCGGTGGCGGTAGACCCTCCAGTAGCACCAACCATCACAAAGGTTATAGTTGATCTTGCAGACGAACCTATTAGATCTAACTCCCTGGAGAAAAAAACTGAAGTTAGACGGCTAGATCAATAAATCCTGACGATGCAACAGACTCAAGGTAAGAACAAGCTACCAAAGTAACCATGGCGAATATGAATGATGCAATCAACGTTTTAATTGCGAAGCTGTGCAATGATGGGCATCAGCCGCCTAGGTCCACAATCGAGGCTAGCCGAGCGGCTATGCATGAAGGGTCTACCAAGCGAGACAAGCATGGTGAAAGAACTGGAGAAAGTAGTGGGCAGAAACGTCATGCATCTCCAAAAGCTCACAAAGAAGAAGTAGTGGAGTTTACGAGCACCAACGTCCGACAATGGCAACGTATATTCTCAAAGAGTTGCCCTTCGTTGAGAAGATCCTAGATGCATATCTCCCAATGAAGTTTGATCCATTCAACTTGGAAGCATACGATGATTTTGGAGATCTAGAATGACATTTGGAACAATTCAGAAATATGATGTTGGCTTTTAATCTGGACGATGTAACGATACGCAGAGCTCTGTCTATGACCCTCAAAGGTAATGCGATGGAGTGGTTCAGTAGCTTGCCTAAGGGTTACATATGGGATTTGCAAGGAGTTGCGTTTGGATGTTGATTCCATCACGGACCTCTACTAGAGGAGGGGCAAGCCTTTAAAAGGTTATATCAAGATATCTGTCCATGTCATGAACAAACTCCTTCATCTAGCAAAAAATATGGCAGTAACCTCTCTGAAGAGAGTGCTCGACCAGCAAGGAAAGTTGTATACCGACCTGATAATATTCTCGTGCGATAAAATTAAAGATCTCCTACGGCGCGCCGACCAATTATTAAAGTTGACGAAGCAACTAAAGTCACCCTGTAGACTGAGGAAATCGTGACAGATACCAAAGCATCTACGTATGACAAAAGAAAGGTCAAGGATGAACGCCGAAGAGAGTTCTTGAGAAATGCCGACGGAACCCGCAGGAAATCTCTGAGAAAGTTAGACGGACCCCGTAGAGAATCTTCGAGGAATACAGGCAGCCAGCGCCCTACAATCTGCTCGACATTTTACCCCACTCACAGACGCTAGTTCTATCATCTACGACCGCACCCGAGATAGGATGCAATACCAATCCACGAAAGCCATGTCAGCCCCAAGTTACAAGCGATCGACCCGACATTTCTATGCGTACCATAACGACCGCGGCCACACAACTAACGATTGATGGAAACTACAAGAAAAAATATAAAGGTTAGCAGATAATGGAATTATAATCTATTTTTTTCAGCAACAAGAATAGGGCCTCCAGAGCAACATAATGGAAGGACCCCGCCGGAGCGAGCCGGACACTCGCCGAGAAGATGAAAATGTTGACCCAAGAAAGAAAGAATGGATGCTCTCCATATCCGGAGGTGGTACCCTAACTGAGGCCGATCAACAAGACGGAAGAGGTCGAGAGAAGACCAGCAAGTACTTTCAGTGGCAGACCTGATATTTAACGACGACGACATGAGAGGACAACCACCCCGCTTGAGGACGCACTAACAATTACGTTAGATATCGGTGTGGTAATCATGACCAAGATATTGGTAGATGGGGGTACCTCCGCTAATATTATTTTCAAAGCAAACTATGACCAAATACTGGGAGTCCCTCTATACAAGCCAACGCAACGCACTCTAACAGAGTATGAAGGAAAAACGTCTCAATGCGTCGGGGAAATCGAGATCATGGCCAAGGTAGGGCACGAAACGACAAAGAAAGAATTCAATACACTCTTCGTGATCTCAGATGCGTTGAGCCCTTCCCATGCTATCATTGGATGACCGTGTTTGCACAGAATGGAGGCGACCCCTTGCATGTTCCGCCAATATGTTAAATACCCTATTGACAATTATGTAAGGATCATCTGTGGTAGTCAGCGGGCAGCAAGAACCTGCTATTCGGTGATTGTGGATCCAAGCAAACCAATTCGATAGCAATTAACATGCGATTGGGGTGCAAGGCCACAAACAATAATCCAATTGCCCAATCTTATGGACGACCCTAGGGCTGGCGAGCAGCAGAATACCAAACCCAAGAGGGCCTAGGATGAAATGATAGTAGCAGGATGCATCATTCGCGTCGGGACTTCTTTGGATCCAGGTTTTAAAAATCATTCAATTGTGTTATTACATCATAATTTAGATATTTTTGCGTGGGCCGCTAACGATGTAACCGGGGTCGATCCCTCTATAATTTTTCGTGAGCTAACAGTTGACAGGTATGCTAAACAAGTACGACAAAAATGTAGATTTTTTTGCATTGGAAAAAATAAAGCAATCAATTCCAAGGTAAATAAGTTCCTCGGCCTCGGTCATGTTTATCACGTCCAGTATCCGGTATGGATTGCCAACCCCGTCTTGGTCAAGAGAAATTGAGGACAGTGGCGCATGTGCGTCGGTTTTACTGATTTAAACCAAACTTGTCCTAAGGACGCTTACTCCCTACCCCGAATTGACCAGTTAGTAGACTCCGCTTTAGGTTCTGAATATATATCGTTTATGGATGCGTACTCGGGCTATAATCAAATTTGAATGCACCGAAATGATGAGGATCATACAACATTCTAGACAGAGCGATGCCTCTATTGTTATACTGTCATTCATTTTGGACTGAAAAATGCCATGATATGGAACAGCTAGGCCTCATCAATCAGATTTAAAAAAAAAAAGCTAAGACATGATATGGAAGCTTACATCAACGACATGGGTTGTCAAAACTAATATCCCAGAACGACACTTGGAAGTGCTAGGAAACTTCTTTACAATACTACGTAAGTATAATTTAAAGTTAAACCCCTTGAAATGTTCTTTTGGTGTCCGAGCAGGAAAGTTTTTAGGTTATATGATCAGCAAAAAACAAATAGAAGCCGACCCTACTCAATTACATGCGCTGCTTCAAATGACGCCCACTGTGAACATTAATGAGGTTTATTGGCTCGCCAGACACGTCGCGGCCCTAACCCATTTTATTTTAAAGGCTTTTGATAAAAGTCACCCTTTCTTCAAAGTCTTAAGGAGAGAAAATAAATTTTCTTGGAAATCCGAGTGCGATGCAACATTCAAAGCCCTAAAAACGTACCGCACATCACCGGAAATACTATCGGCCCTTGCACCAGGAGACACACTATACCATTATTTGTCATTTTCCAACTATGCTGTCATTGCAGTGCTCGCAAATGAAGTAAAAAGCGTTCAACGCCTCGTTTATTATGCTAGTGAACTTTTAGTTGACGCCGAGACACGAAACGTGAAATTAAAAAAGCTGGCTTCGGGTTTGGTAGTGGTGGCACAGAAAATTCATAAGTACTTTCAAAATCATACCGTCATTGTCCGCACATTTTTTCCTCTGAGCAACGTGTTGCGAAAATCAGATATTTCAGGAGGCCTTACTAAATGGTCAGTCAAGATCGACGAATATGGCATCAAATTTGAGCCTTGAAAAGAGATTAAAGGACAGGCTGTATACTTCTTAACCATATTTTCAGCACCCAGACCCCTATGAAGCCCTCATCACCACTAGCAAGAAAAGTACTTGGGTCTTAGAGGCCAATGGGGTCTCAAACAACTCTGGTTGTGGAGTTGGTACTCTTCTCAGGTCGCCAATAGGTGAATAGATCAAACGGGCAATCCGTTTTGGTTTCCCCGCGACTAAAAATGAGGCAGAATATGAGGCTGTCATAGGGGGCATGCGTTTGGCGCGAATTTATGGTGCCACCACTCTTCAGGTACGCTAAGATTGCCAATAAGTTATAAATCAAGCTAATAGGTTATTTGATGCGAAGCAGGAGGGAACACGAACTTATCTCACCATACGTAAAGAATTTGAAGCAGAATTTCACACTATTCAATACGAGCAAGTACCTCGCCTCACAAATTTCGCTACTGATACTTTGGCAAAAACGGTCGCGGCCGCTGACCACCCTCTCCTCATTATACAAGAATACCGAAGCACCTCTCATTATCTCCACCCATTCGCGGTCTGCTCGATCGATAACACCATAGATTGAAGAAGCCCTTATTTACTATATCTTACCCACAAAACACTACCATCGGATAAAGCCCCCGCCCGTACTTTACAGGTGCGTGCAACCAAATATTGCATACTTAATTACATTTTATATCGAAAAAGTTAGACCAAGCCACTACTACGTTTCTTGGATTGAGAAGAAACTACCACAGTTCTCTACGATTTGCATGCCGACGAAGCTCGAGCACTACTACGTTGCCAACAGTATGCTTGCACATTTACCGAGCGAACCCATGGTAGCGAACCCAATACCTGATTCGTTCAACAAATGGGGAATCGACTTCGTCGAACCTTTACCAATGGCCACCGGAAAAATACAGTTTTTTGTGGTCGCGGTTAATTACTTCACCAAGTGGGTAGAGGCCAAGGCATTGTCCCAAACATCGATCTCAAGAGATCTGTAACTTCATACATCATCAAATCTAGACACGTTTTGGAATTTCTCAAATTCTAATGACAGACAATCGGCCTCAATTCTAGAATGCTGTGATTTCCGTTTTTTGCAAGGGTTCAGCATCAAACAACACTGCTCCACACCATACTACCGATAAGAAAATGGGCAAGTAAAAATTACCAACCGTACTATCCTTGATGGCATAAAAAAGAAATTAGAAGTGGCAAAAGGAAAATGGCTGGACAAAATAGCCGAGGTGTTATGTGCTTACCGCACAACCCCCCACGCCACCATAGGCGAAATACCATTTGCCCTCGTATATGGATCTGAGACAGTCGTACCAGCAGAGGTGCTAATTTCAACTCACCGTATTACAAACTATTCAGAGAATGACAACGAGGCTCACCGAGCAATAGATTTCGACTTACTTGAAGAAAATTGAGATTAAGCATGCGTACAAGCTAAACATTAGAGAAGTTTAATGCGCAGGCGTTTCAACCTCAAACTTTGATCACAGACATTATAAGTTGGTGACCTTGTCATGAAAAAGGTCTTCCAAGGAGTCGGCAAACAAAAAATAACAAAATTTGGCTTCACTGGGAAGGACTCTACACAATTATCTCTAAGGGTCACCACGGTACCGCCCTTCAGCACCATTGGAATATCAGTCACCTTAAATTATATCACCCAGCAATGCAAGGAATTGATGCGTTCTTTTTCCCTTCTGATGGCGCGGAGGGGTTTTTCAATGAGGCATTCACCTATATGGAATACTTAAATGAAAAATTCTTACTTTCGCCATACAAATGGGTTTGTTAATAATTATTTTGAGTAACTTTGCGGTAGGGTCATTGATCACGCCTAAGGGCTACGCCATCAGGGCCATACTGTGTCATGCTTAGACATGATCTAAAATATAACAAATAGGCTAATTGGCCATGTTTTTTTGGCTATATTAATGAGCCATACTGTGCTCAATACCACACTACAGTATTATATATGCGAAAAACTTCAAGCCCAGTAGGTTAGGCAATTGGCTGAACCGGTCGCTCCGCGACTCTGGCTAGGACCAATTTACTTGTCTTACTCACAGAAAACGTTTAAGTGTAAACGATCAAAAGTATAAACACGCATATCCAACACAACACATCATCCCATACATATCTCCAACAACTCGTTTCCCTAGTAATAAGTAAAGTTAAACATACAAATAAACAACAAAAAATCATTGATACACAAACTACAAACTTTATAAAATTAATTATCACTATGGATCAGCACATTTCTCCGCAGCCTCCACTTTATATGCATCGGTCATACCCATGATATTGGTTTTTCATTTTTCAAAGCGGCAAGCAATTTTTGATGTGGACCAAGGTCCATTTGTGGATTCAACGCCATCAGGTCAGCCACAAGTTTCATTTTATCATTATGAATCACGCCTGTGGCCACCTGCATCACTTGCCGCTCCCTCACGTTCAAATCCGTTGATGCCTGTTTTTTCATCGCCGCACGCTCCTCCTCCCGCTCCTTCTGGTTCTTAGCCATCTGTATTTTCAGCTCTGACATCTCCATAGTTAAAGCCGCTACCTTCACAACTTGCTTTTCCATCCTACCGGCCTGACCCACATTCTGGTCCAGCAACTCATTATTTAGTGGTGACAGCAAGGTTGTACTATTTACTGCTTCTAAGCTGCGCTTTCTCACGACATCCCTCTCATCACAAGCCTTGCGCAACTGTTTGTGAAGCTCCTCATTCTCCTTCACGACCTTGTCCGCACATTGTTTCGCCAGACCATAAACATTCTTAAACCGGGCGATGTCGTTAGTCAGGCCCCAAACCGAACCAAAGAACAAGAGATCCTGATTTCACTTCTCCATCTGTCTAATGTCAACAAAGGACGTTTGACGATACGCGAGCGCGTGCGAATTAAATTGTATTCGTCCCAAAACAAAGAAAGGCAGATAAGCTTACTACAATCACAATTCCCAAAAAATAAAGCCAAACACAGCATAATGAAAACTGGATATAAATCTAAGTGTACTTCCAGTGCCAACTCCAACTTCCTTTGCAGGATTTCGGTCAACGACATCGTATCATGAAATGATAATTCTGAGCCGTGATGTAACTATTCAATCATCATCTTCGAGGCCATGGGCATCATCAACTTCAACGAGGGGATAGGCTCAATTACTTGGACCCTTTCTCCAGCTCTACTTGATCTCTGCACAAGCGGATCCTCAGGAACTACAACATTCACTAACGTTGAACCTGACCCTAACCCATGCACAAATTATTTATCCACTACACCGCCACTAGTGGGATATCTTTCTTCATCTCACCCCACTCCATGTCTTTTCCAGAACCCTCCGGATCCTGCACCTTATTATGCCCTTTAATCATTACCACTTCTAGGTTGCTGAACGAGGGGTTATCTTGCTCATGGGCTTGTGGAGCATCATTTTCCTGCTCACTCAGCGTTCCATCTACATCAGCGTCATCAACCCACACCATCCTTCGTTGAGAGAACTATACCATATTGATCGCTACCTTGCTTTTCTTCTTTAGTGGGGTGACTTTCTCGTCCACCTCATCTAGACAGGACCTTACAGACCCTTCTCTACCTTCAATTTTGTCCACAACGTCTGGTAACACCAGTTTTTTCTCTTTTGCCTTAGGCATCGTCGCCTTTCTTGACCCTCTCCAAAGTAAACGATGACCCACTCATCTCCTGCAACTTCCGCCCTTGTGGAACTGATAGACCGAGCCATATATAATTGTCTTCCCCATAGCTCTTCTCCATCAAAGCGCAGAGCCTTTCCAAGGTCGCCTCATCACCACTCCCACTCATGATCACCTGGATATCTTGAGAAATGTGCAATTCTGGAATGCGCCACAGCCCGGACTTTAAATAGTTTACTATACAAAACACTTGTGTACGCTCAATCTCCCAAACAACATTTGCAGCAGCAAATAGTTTTGCCAGACGATTCACTGAGCCCTTGGGTCGATCCTCCTTACACCACTCCTGATATTTAACTTCACCTACACAAAATACAACACAATTATCACTCACACTCTATTGAGACTTCATCTAAACCACTACTATAGCTCTTCCACTTGGCTTTCTAATGTTTTTCTAATTGCAAATTCAGTTTAGCACTCTTATTTTCCCAATTCCTAGACATATATATGAACCTATGTTTCCAATTCTTGTCTATGTTTTGCAGATCTACGATATGCCTCGCTCAATTTAGTTGAAGATAAAAAATGGCGAACGCACCAACTTTTCTACCTCCACCGCCGCTAACAAAATCAGCCAAACAAATGTGTATTTTAAAGTATTGTGAATTCAGCTCTATGCTCAATAGGGTTCTCTATCCGTTTGTTGTTTGTTTAGTTGGGCATATCCTAAAAAGGTAAAAAAAATCCCTAATCAATGGGGTAAGGGGAGTCGTAAGCCCCAGTCAAATAAAGTGGTATACAAGCACGCGGCGCCTAATGGTCAAATCGTCAGGCAACACATATCTATATTTAAAGGTAATTTTGGCAAAATATTCGTCCAAAAACTCAACCTTCTTATATTTCGATTCACCTTCCACGACTTTATTCTTCATAACTTTCTCGGGCGTCATGGATTAGCCGACGGAAATTACCAATAGCAGTTATCAGGATTCGAAAATATTATATACTACGTGGTTTCAAATTACCTCTTCTAGAATAAAACAACATACACCCAGAATCCCCAATACACTAAAGGTTGCATATTGACTTAACACTCAGCAAATAACGCCTTTATACCGAAGTCAAAAGCAAAGAAAAACACGACAAACCCTTACTCATACATGTATAAACGTTTTTTTGTTTCTCTTATATGCAAGCACATGCGAAAAGTTCAATTGAAAAATGACAACAACTAGACTCCAAATGGGGGAGTAATTGTCTTCTCCTTTCTTCTACTCTAGGAACGTCAAGCTTTCTCCTTTAGAAAATACATGCAAAACAAATTTCAAAATTATGAACACAAACTGTTGTTACTCCCACGTAATGAGGATATGTAACACAACCGCCACAAAACAATAACACCCATCACATCATTTATCGAGAAACTAAACAACTCATTTCTTTTTCAAATCTATTTGTCAGACAATTAATTCCAAATTCCACGCGCCCTTTACATCATAGATTTGACACGTCATCCATACTTTCTTCAGATCTATTATAAACCCTTACTTTATTCCACCTAGTAACCATTACACTATTACTAGATGAACTATCGGGGAGCCCTGATAAGGTACTAGATATCCACAACAGATGTGAAGGGGAAATGTTAATCAAATATACTTAGTAAAAACATACCGAACGACTAACCGTCCAGCAAATCTGATGCGACCATAAAATAAAGAAGAGATGCGAGCTCGAGCAGAGCAGAAGCATATAAACTCCAACGATCAGGAATGAGAAGAGATGTGAGCTCGAGCATAGCTGAGCTGAGCAATAAGTAAAGATCCAATACAAACAAAGAATAGTTAAGAGCTCAGGCATACAATAAGCATATAAACTTAAAGGATCAAGGAGTGGAGAAGAGATGTGAGCTCGAGCAGAGATGAGCTGAGCAAGAAATAAAGGTAAGATAGTGAAGAACAAAGAAAAGGTACGACCTCTAATAAAGTCCCGCTCGGTTGAAAGTATTGATAACTAAGATGACAAGATGAGAAAATCCAAGCAGGGCCTAATCAAGACCGAGCGCGCCTAGAACCGAGCAAGATTCCAAATATCAGACACATAATATGAAAGCATACCCGCTCGGGAATTGAGGAAACTGATGATCATTAAACGACTAAGTAAATTTGAAGAGCCAACTTTAGAACACCACAGTAATGACTGCTAATTAAGGATATTTGACAAGCGTTGCAGTCAAGATCTTTTTATAACATAAATGATCCTGTGTAATAAATGAGGTAGTAACTGCTAAAAAAAGTATCAATAAGGATTGAGATTGATGTGATAGGATTATGTTCTTCTTCTTCGTATATCAATAATACTCACTATCTTGGCATATCGGTGTTAGAGTTTTTTTGTTAACAATAATGATATAACTTGCAATGTCTTAAAATTATAAGATATAATTACGGTTTATAAATTAATAACAATAATAATAATATTTATAGCCAAATCGTAATAATAATATTCAAAATGTAATAATAAAATTATAATCATACTTTTATATAATAATAAGTTTATCAAATAATGCTTTTATTATAAAGTATAATACAAAATTGATTTACGTGATTGGTCTATCATTATTATTAGCGTGACTGTGCATGTGCGTGTCTTAGTGTGTGCGTGACTGGCATGTCATTATTATTAGCGTGACTCTACGTGGGCGTGTCTGGCATGTTGCATGGCTTGCGTGCTGTGTGCCTAGCGTGGTGCATGATTAACATGATAACTCTGCATGAACCCATTCAAATTCTGGCATGCCTAGTAAAATTTAAAAATTATATAGTTATATATACTAGTAAAATTTAAAAATTATATAGCTGTAATATATGATGGGGATATCATATTTGGATAGTTGTATCAATATAAGGTTGTTTATGTAATTAATATGAAGATTTTTTTATATATGTCTTAGGAGTAAATATACCTACAAATAAGGATGCAATGTTTCTTTTACATCTCTATATTTGAAATTTACTATATATATATGAGAAATATTTTATGATGATCTATCTAATTTATATTTTTTAAAGCAATTTAATTTAATTTTTCACTTTGAATTTTTTTTCTCTCGTTAGAAGAATTATTGAAAGCAATGTCATATAAACAGTATCGAGCAATGTCATATAATTTCTATCAAGCAGTGTCATGTAACTAGTATTCAGACTGATGTTATTGGAGTTCATGGAGAATGGTTTTTTTGATTTAGTATGTTTTTTTTGTTTTATTGGCAAAAATGGACCAACCCTCTAAGATATTCTATTTTTTGGGAGGGTTGTTGTGCTTGGAAGTTTTAAAGCCACCATCTAATATTTTAATCTATTTTATAATGATTTTGTTAGTTTTGTTTTGGGTGTTCAATGGATATTTACAGTAGCAATGCCTTTATTTACAGTATCACTAAGGATTAGAGAGTCAGTAGTTCCACGAAGCAGTTGTAAAGGCAGTTATTAAACACAATCGCAATGTAAAAAGTGAGATTATTGTATCTAGAAAACTCATATCAATGTATCTAACAATGTGATATTTAAATTACAATCACAATAACAATTCTCATATTTAGCAATGTTGTATTTGTGTGTCTAGCAATGTTATACTAGTGTGTCTAGCGATGTGGAATTAATGTAACTAGCAATGTTGTATTAGTGTGTCTAGCACTGTCTTCTGAGTGCATATAGAAATCCAATAAAATATATTTAGCAATCATATTATACCGTATCTAGCAATGTCTAAATACAAGCTGAAAATCGCATCCTCTACACGACAATCGCTTCCTCTTCGTTAAATCTTCAAATGCCTGTAAAATGTTCTGAGTGCATCTGCCAATCCAATAAAATGTATCGAGCAATGTCATTATACCGTATCTAGAAATGTATAAATACAAGTCGAAAATTGTATCATCTACACGACAATTACATCATGTTCGACAAATCTACAAATGGCTGTAAAACCTGACCAAAAAATTACAGAACAACGAAAACAAAAAAAACTCGACTAGAAAGCTAACCTAAAAACGAAGAAAGTACAGAACTGCAGTAGGTACCATACCTTGGAAGTGGCTACCGGTGGTTAACGTTGAGGAAGAATGTAGCTGTTCAATGTTAGTTAGGCTGAGATTATCGCCGGAAATATGGTTTAATCGACGTCTTTCGAACTTCAGAGCTTAAACAAGAATATAAAGTGAGAATTGAGAGGATACCAATATCGTAAACCACAATGTCGGTGAGAAATTTGCTGTCGACTAGACCACAAAACACCACAACCTTCAACTTGCCGATCTTGACAGCGGTATGACCACTGAATAAGTAGGAATATGCTATCAAGCTGAGTACACTCTCATAGACAAATAAATATATACACTACATATCGGAGGGAGTACGACCTTCGTGGTTGATGAATAGTCCTAGCAAAATCAGAGGAAGAAGCTCTAACCCAGTTACGCATTTCTCCCTGTTATAATTCTTTCTCTTTTGATGGTTCACTGCCCGAATCTCAATCGGAATTTTTTGTATGAACTCGCTTCTATAAGCTTGACTTCTAATGCCTTCTTTTATTCATATAAGAAAAAGTAAAAAGTAAAGCGATGAAAACTATTACGACGTTTTTCTACCTACGGTCTAATTTTATTATATG
>JAUPFV010000003.1:284542591-284634700 GCA_036936605.1 Limnanthes douglasii subsp. nivea
AGAGAGAGAGAGAGAGAGAGAGAGAGAGAGAGAGAGAGAGAGAGAGAGAGAGAGAGAGAGAGAGAGAGAGAGAGAGAGAGAGAGAGAGAGAGAGAGAGAATGGAAAACGAGAGAGGGAAAGAGACGGGAGGTTGACGATGGTTTATGGTGGTCGTCGGGATGACGGTAGGTTGTCGCTAGTTTAGGATGGTCGCCGAGATGATGGTAGGTTGACGGTGGTTTAGGTTGACTGTAACATTTTTTCAAAATACAGGTGTTTTGGGAGGGTTAAGAGAGAGAGTGGAGGGTGGTTGAAAATTCATAATTAATTTTTTTTGATAGGGTGAAAATATCCATTAATTCTCAAAATAAGGCTTATATACTAGGTTGAGGGTAGTTGTGGTATTAAAAAAAATAGGTCTTGAAAGGGAATTGTTTTATTGAGATGGGTATTAAGTGAGCGTTAACCCATTTTTGGATACTAGATACTAATATGTTTGGCCAATAGGTACTTAAAGTGTCATTTTCCTAAAAAAATTGTTAAGAACAAAACATAGTAAAAGAACATGAAAGAAAAAAACACATAATTTTAACGTGGTTCGACAAATGTGTACATCCACAAGCGTCACAAGAGAAAAAAGTTACATTATGATAGAAAATTGTTATAGATTTTCAAATCCTCTTTATGCAATTCTAGTAATTTATTAATAGAGAATAAATAGACCTACTAGATAATGAGGTAATACATACAAGACTATAAACTATATATGACGCATGCTATATTTTAACACAAAACTGTACCATCAGACATAGTTACAATGTTAACACCAGTCATTGTCAACATAATACATTGAAACATTATTCCGCTCATCGTCAACGTATCTTCCCCTTGGGGCGAATATCATTTATTCATTATCAACGGATAAACTTCTCCTCTTCCAACTCACCAAATGCCCGAAAGGTATTCAACTAATGATGACATTTATTTTTAATTGATATTGTCTAAGTCATTATATATGCTTGATTATTGTATATCGACACTTTATTTACATCAACAATTCCCTTTGATATTATGTTATGAATAAAATTATATATGACATGTATGTGCTTCCACGCTCCCGGGACATATGCTTATCAATAAGGTGTAAAGCGCTCTAACTATCACAAACTACTTTTATCCAAACCCAAATCTGCCACAAAATTTTGCAACCATATTGTCTTCTTAAATACTTATGTTACCACCATGTACTCTGTCTCTGTTGTAGACAAAGCTATAACACCTAAAATTGTGTTTTTCAACTGATCGCACTCCCAACTATAGTAAATACATATCCTTTTACAGATCCCTTTTTATCCATACCACCTACAAAATCTGAATTTACAAATCCAATCACTGATCCTACCATATTGTTCATCGATCCATCAACATTGAACTTATAGAAAGCAAGCCAAATTCACATTACTCTTAAGATCCGAAGAATCTATTTCACTTCATGCCATAATTCTTTCCACATGCATCCCATGTATATATTGACTACACTAACCGCATGTGAAATATCAGGACTTGTGCATACCATAACAAATATGATACTCTCAAACTAACTTGAATATAGAACCTTCAAAATTTGTTCAAACTTAGCATTGTCATTGGTTGATCGTGTTGCAAACAACTTTAAGTGAGTAGAAAACGAGATGCTAACTGCCTTAACATAAACAATGTTGAATTGTTGTAGTGCTTTTTCAATGTAGATTTATCGAGACATGTATAATGATCATACATTTATGTTCCTAGTTATATCAATCATATTTTGCTTTGTTAACCTGGATTTTTCATCTCAAACTCGGTACTAAGCTGATGTTTAATCAACATAATGTATGAATACTTCAAGCACTAATAACCATATCATCCACATAGAAAAATAAGTAAACATAAGAATTATGTGACATCTTTGGATTATACGTACAACTGTCATATGGACTCATCGTGAACCATTTTGACACTATGAATGTATAAAAACGTCTATACCATTGCCTAAGTGACTATTTCATACCATAAATTGACTTTTTCAGCAGATAATTCTTGTCCTCCATATTAGGTTCGATAAATCCCTTTGGTCGTCTCTTGTAGTTTCGTTTCTCCAATTCACCAGGTAGAAATGTAGTCTTCACATTAACTGCTCATGTTATAAATCTTACAAAAATATCATGGCTAACAAAACTCGAAACAAACTACGTTTCACCACTCGAGAAAGTACTTAATTGAAGTTAATTCATTCTCTTTGAGTAAAACCCTTCACAGTCACTCTTTTCTTGAATCGAGGTGCATCAACCCCTTGATTACCTTGCTTTTTATTGAATATCCATTTGCAGCCTACTATCTTCTATCATTTAGATAATTCAACAACATTTCATGTTTGAGTCTTATAAAGATATTATGTCCCCCCCCCCCCCACATAATATTGATCCAACAATCTGCTTATGAACTCGATATAGCTTCCCTATAGCTACTAGGTTTCTGCATCTCAATTTCTTCTGCAACTCATATAGCAGGTGCAACTAGATTGACATACCTTTTTGGTAGTCCAATCTATCTTATTTCTCTCGTCAGTGCTATGTTATAAGGTTGTTATTCTGCATCGAGCTCATCATCATCACTATTATTTGATGATCACGCTTCACCATTCAAATTATTCAACCTACTATGAAGTGATTCTACTTTAAACTCCAGATGTTTATTTAGAATAGTTTATGATTTGACCATTTCTACTACTTCTTTTTTACTATCGAGTGCAGTAAACTCATTAAAATTTAATTCTCTACTGATAAGAAAACCTAGAGACTCTTCTGGAGAGGTACACCATAAGTTATATACCTTCATTCTAATAGTATATACTATAAATATGCACCACTTTTCCCTCTACTCAAGTTTACCATCTCTCACATAAGCGTACACATGAAATCTGAACAGTTTCAACTGTTGGTAATCGGCCAACGATTGAGACCAAATCTCAAAAATGAGTTTTATAATAAATAATAGTTATTGAAGATCAATTCACCAAGTAACACGCTGTATTGATGGCTTCAACTGAAGAATCATTTCACACATCGAAATATGATAATATGGTTTGTGCCTCATCACAAAGTGTCTAATTAATTCTTTTGATAATCCTATTTTATTATGATATTATTGTACAAGTGTGGTTGCACTATTCCCCCAAGTTTGTTAAACTCGTTGAACTCACGACTACAAAACCCCAACATACTATTTTTCCTAAGACAATTGATATTTTTTCTATTCATTCTCGATCATCATCTTCCATTTGAGAAAGGTTGAATATACCTCATCTTTGGTTTTAAGAATATAAACCACACCATCATTGAATAGTCGTAGATCAAACTCATGTCGTATTTGGCTCCACTATTTGATGGAAGTCTAGTTGTGCCCCATATATCTGAGTGAATGTAATCCACTATCCGTTTATTCTTTCCTATAGCCGACTTGCTGAATATGACTCTAGTTTGTATACTAAATACACAATATTCACAAAATTCCAATGATTTTACTTTACCCCATTTCAACAAATCTCTATTACTCAAAACAACTAATCATTTTCACTCATGTGACCGAGGTGCCAATGTGATCAAATGATATTTATCATTGATTTGATACTAGTTTTATACTAGTTTAATTGCTAGTTTTAATGAATTATGAATAAAAATACTATCATTTGATTTTATTTCTTTGTGAAATTGGAGCAAAATGAGCTTGAAGAATAACAAGTAGTTAAGATTGCAAATGGAAGCTATGATTTAAAAAATATTAAATCCAAGGACTTAAAGATAAACAAGAGAAAAAATAAAGAAAAGAAAGACAATATATAATAAATTAATTGAATACCACCATCTTAATATTTTCACTTCTTAAGTATAAATTATAATATGTTTATTATTTAATTTAAAAAGAATAATATAATTTATTTATTTTATTTGATAAATATTATAATTTTGTCTTTAAGAAAAAAATAAAATATTTAGTATTCTATAATAAATTATCATATTCTATTATATAATTTAAAAATATTAATAATTCTTTTATTTTAGTTAATAAATATTATAATTATACTCTTGTCGTGTTTCATTTTTAGGGGATAGATTTAATAAAAATCTCATAAATCTCTCTGTAAATAAAACTCTAACACATCAAACAAAAGAGATCCATTCTTCAGAGAATAAAAACTGTCTTTTTTTTTATTTCTTTTGCTATTATTTTTATTTTTTATGTTAGATTTATGCTCAATGTGACTTTCTATGTTTAGGGTTCTAAACCTCTACCATATTTTTATTTATGAAATAAAGTTTTTAATTTTGATTTTTTTTCTTACATAATTTCCTTTAAGTTTTGGTATTATGCATAATGTTTTCAATTTCTTACGGGATTAATTGAATAATATTAGATTGAGGTTGAGACTCAAAGGTAAAATCTATTTCGGATCTATAGTAATACCATTGGATTGAATGGGTACTACACTATGGTCATGATCCAGTGAAGTCTGATCTAGGTTCTTAGATTCTATGACCTAATTGGAGGAGGTAGGGGACTAGATCTATAACAAACCATACAAAAGGGTTAGTAGTCTCAGATCGGGAGATGATGACAACACTATGAAAGAGAACCTCACTCTTAAAAATTATGTTTAGATCAAATTTAGTTAATTGTTAAAATTCTGAATAAATTAAATATGGATGTTCAAAAAATTCTAGAACAAATTTCTCATAGTTTACAAGTATAAGTTTAATTTTAGTTTTAATGTCTTTTATTTTAATAAACAATTAATCTTTACTTTTTAATTAGTATTTTTTTATATTAAACTTTTTGATTTAAAATATTGATTTATTCATTTGGTTTTGATACATGAGTCTTAAAAATACTCAAAACTACAACAGAAATCGTACAATTGTGATTTTTCGTATCTGGTGCTGATTTTTATCGTGCCAACCTTAGCTATTAGATTGTCGATGGTCCTATAGAATCACCAATAATAACACTCCCTAGATTACGGTAATTTTCTGTAAACTTCCTTTCATTAAAACCATTAATCCTTTTGTTCGTTTGAATACACCATCGTTTGAACGATACTTATACCCTTAAGAGTCCAGTGTCCCAATATATATTAGGGTTCGCTTCAACTCGAGAACATGTCAGCATGTCACGATTTCTAACAATCTCGTCAAACATTTTAATCTTGACGTTACTAATCCCACAAACAGGTAACGAATAAATATTTTGTAAATAAATAATACCTTACATTGGCTTGTGATATGTAGCGCCAATTTCAAGTACTTAATTTTTTTCCCACTACGTGGACTCACACATAACACATCTCTTGTACCAGTGTTTTTACTATCATTATTTGTATTCTTACCTTTTAGTTTCAGACAGTCTCTCCTATAATGACCATGCTCACTACATTCATAACAGGTGGACTTGTTGGCTCTTGATCTGGACCTCCAATTCTTCTTATTTGAAAAATCCGCCTTGTGCATAGATGTTCCACTAATCATAAGACCTTCTCCGTCTGCATTATGGTATGCTTGCAACTCTCTCAACTCCTTCGGTTTCAGTATCCTACCCTCTGCCATCCGTTATAAACTATGACGCTTGTTATACTTTAACATACAAATAATCACAATAAACATTGTGAATAATATACATTGTCAACATTATTTAATTCATCCACGAAACATATATAGTAACTTCAGCATAAAATTAAATTCATTAATAAAAATACTATGCTACTTTATTTTAAAGTTTATTTTTTGTTTAAAAAAAATAACAACTAGAGCCTATCTTATATTGTTTTCTGGGACAGTGTAACCACATTCTGATGAATATTTAGTTTTCGAAAATGACAAATAAGAGTAATCAATTTATGGTCGTGTAATACCAGATTCACACTTGACGACAGCAAGTTATTCTATATGAAACTACTAGACCTCCTTGTGTGGTATTTGGGTAAGTGCACCGATTGACCCCACGGTCTTAAATTCAGACCGAATTGGACAGTCGATACACTAGGAAGATTCAGTGTACTGCTAAAATACGAACAAAAGCTCAAGTGGCTTGACATATCAAATTGTGGTGGTCCTGAGTAGTGGTACTGGTTCGGGGATTGCTGAAACTCTACATTATGTATTATTTGTTATATTTTAGTATTTTTCAATAGAGTACTATATTTTATATTAACTCGTGTAATAATTAAGCTGAATATTACGTGTACACAAGTAAGATATCACTTGTTTGATTTTATTCCTAGTCTTCCAATCCTTGTGCAAATATTCGAGCAATGATTGTATTCGTTTTCATCAGATTTTATCAAACTTTATAAACAAAGAATTCTTCAATGAGATTTTGTCAAATTTTATAAACAAAGAATATTTCCTCGGATTTGGTAAATCTTTATAAGCAAAGAATTTCTCATCGGATTTTGTCAACTTTAGTCAAAGAATGTTTCTTCGAACTTTACCAATCTTTAAATGCAAAGACCAATGCGTACCTTCCAAGATTTTCCTTATCAATGACGTAACAAATCTCTTACACAACGAATGAACCGTTTTTACCCATGATGGCAGGTGTCGATTGGCATGATTATTGTGCGTCTTTGGTCTCACACAAACATGACTAGGAGCGACGTACTCCTGCTCTAGGCACTCATTGCCTCTTCCCTATATATTTTTTGCCTAGGAAAATATCTCGTGAGACCTTTGGGCTTTGAAGCTCGCTGAGTCCCACCCCTCCCTTATAAATATTCCATCGCCTCTCATTGATCTCACACAAAAACCTCTAAAGAGAGAAAGCTTCCCAAAACACTTTTTAAATATAAGTAGTTTATGCCCAAATTTTTTCCTATATTAGATCGGTTAACTATTGGCCGAATAGTCGACGAGAGGCGAGCTGTCGAGTTATATATTGAACCAGATCCTCAACCACCTGTTGTTATGTATTACAGTATTTGGCCTCCAACCGATAGTTCTACTGACGCGATCATCCCTTCAAATGGTGAATGTTCGAAACGAAAGCGAGCTCATAAACTTGAAGAAAAATCTCAAACTCAATTTTGGTCAGATATTCTGGCTACCCCATCTTCTAAACCTCAAGGAACTCCACGATCGACTCCCGAAATCCCCTTTGAAAACTAAAAAAACTATTGTGGTCGCTTCTGTAAAATGGTCCCTCGAACATATCCAAGAAGCAGAATCAAGTGCTTCTTCTGCTGAACATCATATTGCCAAATCCAACGATGTTGTTAATGTTGAGAAAGCTATAGTAACAATAATTTGTAGGGAAGAGCTAAGAACCACAAATATTAAAGCTTCTGAAGAGAGCTCTCCTCCAAAAAATAAGACTAGGTTAAAAGAATATCCCATTCTACTTCCTCCATATGTTGATGCCATAGTCGAAAACAATCTTCGGGTTGTTGAGAATAAACACATTCTAACCTTGAATCAAGTAAAGTACAAGTATTATGATCTATCTGAGCGGTCTAAGTTGAGAATTTGATGGGGGATTCCTTATACAATCACCATCCAATTTTTAAATGTTGGATAGACGCATTTAATAGTTAAGGATCACGAACTGATTGTGTATCCGGAGAGCTTGAATTGGGGGGGGCTCCATTTTCCTTTATATCCTTCTTGTGTCGAATACTTCACGATGGCCGACTTTTTTCGGACCCAACCTGGACCCAATAAGTGGGTTACCCTAATGGCATGTATAATGGCCTCTACGATTTTAGGGGATTGGGTTTTTTTGGAGCAATTTATTGGTCGCTCTGGATTAGCCAATAATTCATTCTATTCTTTTTACTCTTTAATCTTCGGTCATAATAATTTTTTTATCGAATATCTACTTGAAGGAGACAAAAAATGAAAGCAACGGTTGTTATTTATCTCTGGTCTTTGGCAGACTCGTTCTGATGCCACAACTGAGAATCTGCACAACCTGTCTCTCAAATGGACGAACAGACGTATATTTTTATAGTTTTTCCCTTTATTTTGCTTCGTTTACTTTAATACCTTATCTTGCTAAAACAACTATGACAGAGGTTCCTAAAATATATGCAGAGTATGTGCCTCAAGCGACGAAAATATTTACTAAGTTGAGTAGATGGGCCAAATCTTCTTGGTCCAACAGATTTCATCTTTGTTTTACTCCGACTAATATTGCCAAAAGTCATCTTAGGAGTGACAACCCATCCAAACATTTATCTTTACAATAGCTCATGGATCCTCCTACTCAAAAATAGGTGTTAAAAATATTAGAACCTCACGATATACTTGTTTTTCTCCCCTCAAGGGTTAGAGCTAAAAGACATCGAAAAAAAGAAACCGATAAATCTTCGAGGGAGAAAGAAGCTATGGAAATCTCGGGCACAGGAGTTCAAGATGTTGCACTGAAATAGAGAAGACAAATCTTGTGGTTCCCAGAAGGTTCCAAAAAACCCTCTCAAGGAGATCTTCCCAAGAAGAAGTGTTAACCAAAACCGAAGAATGTTCTACAAGATTCCAAGGAAGTTGTTTTTCCATACAATAAAGATACTGATCAAAATCCAACCTCTCTGGAAAAGATTGTCATTGAATCAAATTCTTTTCAACTTCCAAACCACGAATTGATTTCTCAAGATTAAGTCGGTAACATGGCTTAAGATTCTTTAATAGTTATTTCATTTGAAATTGGTTCCTCGTCTGATACGTTTGAAATTCTTTATGATGATATTTTCTCTCTTCGTATCCGGAAACTTCTTCGATACTCGGTTATTCTTGGGAAAAGATGCAATTTTTAAGAGATTGGAAAAATCACTATAAATGAAAGTATCTCTGATCCCAATCAAGAGTCAGAGATCATAACAAGAGCTTTCCACACTTAAAAACAAATCGATGGGCGATTTATAAAAAACGCGTTTGCGCTGATTGATAAGGATATGAAATGTTAGGGGCCTAAATGTAATAAAATTAAGATAGTATGTGATAAATTGTATATTTGAAAAATGTATTAAAACTACTTGTAAATATAAGGGATTGAAGTACAACATGCCCACTTGTATAACTGATTCAGTTAAACTAAGTCTAACGCGCCTATACATAAAGACTGAGGTAATGAATAAAGGGTGACATTTTTCATTATATTGAGATCACTTTTTCTCTCTTACTTTATCTATCTGCAATTAAACTCTATATTTTACTTTCTCTCATAAGAAATAAGATTCACACTTAATAAACTGGCGACCATAATGGGACTTCTATTCGTTTGGTACCTTGATTTCACGTCAAAAACTAGAAATTGAATTTTTTTTGCTTAGTTATATCGCTCTATATCGATATGGAAAAAGGAAATGAAGCTGATCGAACAAATCTAAAAATAATTAAAACATTGAAATCCGACTTGCGAAGGGAAAAAAGTAAAGAAGATGATCAAATTTTTGTACAACAACGAGGTCCAGATGAATCAATTGTTAGATAAAATAACAGCATTGAATGATAAGTATATTCAAAGAGAGTAACATATTCAGTCAAGTAGGGTAAAATCTAAAGTACGACAAGTTGAAGAGAAATACTAAAATGAAAAATAAATATAATCAATTGTATGCATCTCATCAAATTCGAAGCGGTCGAAATAAAGTGCATTTTGAGTCTGACAAAGAACATCAAACTTCTCCTTTAACATCGAACCAATACATAGATGTAGTTGATCATAATTTGTATGATGTTATGGGAACAAGAGAAGATGATCAATACGTACACGGAGTAGACTAGATAAATTCTCCTATAACATCTGAGATAAGGTCCATTACCCTTCTGAAGCGCTTTGATATCTCTGAGGTCGAAACAGTTGACGCGATGTTGGATCTTGATGATCACATTAAACAATTCAAGAACTATATAATGAACTTCGGAGATGATAACAGACTGGTATGCAGAGCTTTTTCTCAGACATTCAAGGGAACAATATTGAAATTGTATAACCGGATTCTAAGGGGTCATAGTTTTTCGACCGGACTATAAGTACTTCTATACAGCTTTTCGACCAAAGTTTGTGGGAAGTAAAGAGATTCTAAAAAATAATGATACTATAATATAGTGTAAGCAGGATGTGAGTGAAAAAATCAAATATTATATGAAGCATTTTGTTCAAACAAACACAGGGTTGGATGATTATGAAGAGTTAGTTGTTATAGAAGCTTTCAGTCAGGTTTATTGAAAGGGAATTTAGTGAATAAAACAACAAAAAGAAGACTATTAACTTTTTGAGCACTTGTGGATCTACTCAAAATAATTCAGGGAATATGTCAAATAATCAAGGAAATTATTCAAATTATCAATCACCTCGTCCAAGGAATAACAAAAGAATTTGCCTCCTCGAACTAGCGGGTTTCTAATCAAGATAGCGGTTATTAGTTTCGAAGACAAAAGCCAAATCAGTGGATAAGGCTAGAGTATTATGTTTATCTAACTCAGAATGTTACTAGTATTTATTAGAAGTCTAAAAGTCATGTAAGCTATAAAAAGACAGCTTCAATAATCAAACCAAGAGAAGAGCGTACTATCAGATTTTGCAAGTATCATAATGATATTGAAAACGACACTGTATATTGTATAACTTTAAAGAATGAGATACAAGTTCTCATAGAAAATGGAAAGTTAGCTGATTTTGTTACAGGGAAAAAGTATTGGTCGAAAATTACAAGCACATCGACACAACAAACTGTTAATCTGAATTCGAATAAAGAAAGTGCACTGCTGATTCTAGATTCTAAATGTGATGGGTTTGATGCAGCCTCAGAATATTTAAACACAAATCCAGATAGATTACTTTTGATGGTTGTGGATGAACCAGTAGAACAAGGACTAATTCAAAGCTTATGTGAGTATTTTATAATTCCTTAGCAATATTTTGGGGAGATTCTATGACTGGCAATACTAATAGTCCCTGGAAAAGGCACGTTGTCATTTTAGCAACTTTAGTAGAATGAAGGATATCTACTCATTTATATGGTAAGCATGATACTCATTTTATTTTGTTCGATGCGCATGATTTGAGGGGAATAGGTGGCCCTCATCAGAATGCAATTGTTATAGGAGTAGATGTGTTCTGTATAATTTGCATTACTTCTGAAGAAAAGCATATGTGGAGCCAGATACCGTTGAAGAAGAATTTTGAGGCACTGATTGTGAGGAATTTGCTGGTAAAATGTGTTGAAGTTGTGGCAGTGAAGACGATTGCCGAAGAGATTTTGGTGGATGGTTTATTTCTTGGTTGGATGAACATTGAAACCGAATGGAACTTTGATTATAGTTTAAATTACTTGTAAATATTACCTTTAGTTAAAAATTGAGGAGAATTGCCTATTACCCATGCGACTTTATATTCAGCAGCCCTCTCACCGATGGATAAGTAATTGTAGATGCCAAATACGGATTTCTTAGTAGCTGGGGATTTTTTAATAAACCAAAATGAAGAAGGATCTGCATGATTAGTTCATAAATGTTGAAGGTTGGTTGGGAAAAATGAGTTTTATAGCGAAGGTAGCCTAGAAATTAAGTCTCAAGTGAAGGTAGCTGGGGATTTTCTCAGGAAAATGCAACTTTCTCTCACTACAAGGTATTTTTCTCCACAAATAATGAGGATAGAAGTGTTTATAAAGGAGAGGAGAAAGAGAAAGTGGTCAGAGAAATTGGAGAGGTGATGATGACTATTGGGTACAAGGAGGGAATGTCAAACGAATACTTGTCAAGGAATAATATGACACATGTTAGTTTTCACACCTAATGGTAGGCCTAGTGGGTCCTCGCATGCGTACTAGACCATTCCAAACGTTTCTAACCATTATGAAAAGGCTATCTCATGATTTTATGAATTACTATTTGAATTAGGAAGAAAGGGTCAAGCCAGATTCGAAGTGAACATGAGTATAAGTTTATTCGAGAATGATAAGTATATGACCTAACATTCTTAAATCAGTTGGAAAAATATAAATGTGTATTTATTATAGGAAAAAACATTGTTGAGACAAATCCTTTTGACAAGGAGATGAGAAGATCTAATTCGAAGCAAATTAGATTTTGGCAAGTAACAATTTTTACCTACCATGATTTCGGAGGATTACTAGTTCTTATTCACTGACCTACATAAGAACTAAAGGGATATTGATAAGGATATGGAATATTGGGGGGCTAAATGTAATACAATTAAGGTTGTACGTCATAAATTGTATAGTTGAAAAGGGTATTAAAACTACTCGTAAATATAAGGGGTTGCACTATAATTTACCCATTTGTATAATTGGTTAAAATAAGTCTGACGCGCCTATAAATAAAGTCTGACGCGCTTATAAATAAAGTCTGAAAGTTTTTCATTAGACTGAGATCATTTTTTCTCTTTACAATTAAACTCTCTCTTTTACTTTCTCTCACAAGAAAGAAGTTTCACACTTAACACTCATGATTATATTATGATTTCCGATGGATGTTGTCATTAAGCGAGGGATGTTCCCGTCAAATATAGTCCTACTGGTATTTCTTTGGATGGTGATGGAATTTCTTCTGACTCTTCTGAATGTGATCCCCACGAATCTTTTCCAAAATAAAAATGAATTATTTTTATTTAAATCGAAGTTTTTGTGAAGTCTTTTGTGTAAGACAATTTTGTAAAGTCCTCATCATGTTCGAGGCAAGTTTGTTAAAGTCCTTATCATGTTCGAGGAAATGTTTTTGAAGTCCTCACCATGTTCGAAGCGACTTTATTAATACATCGATTTTCAGTTTTGTGGGTTTTTGTAGATGCTTTAAATAGTCGAAGACCAAATTTTTTTGGAAGATCCTTTAGGCTCATAATTAATAGTTAGAGACCAAGTTGTAGGAAGACCCTTTAGGTAGAAAATTAATAGTTAGAGCCAACTTTTGTTTGAATACCCTTTAGGTCCACAATTAATAAATAACTTATAAGATGGAAAAAGAACTTTATATATACGGATCGGTTAATAAGGAACCCCATCAAAACCTTCCTGGACCACCGGGGTAGGAAAGAGTATGCCACCAAAATTTTACCTGTTTAATACATATAATTTTTTACATTAATTCTAAGGACAACTTAAGATGTTAAAATTTTTATGACTGTTAGAGATTCCTTCCTTCTTTATCCTTCTGTTACCTCTTACGGGCCTTCCCAATTAAGTCCTAATTGTTTTAGGGTTTTTTCTTTTGTGTGGAGGAATATTTTCCTTAGAACATGGTCTCCTACTTTGAATTCTCTTCGTTTAACTTTCGAGATGTACCTACTTCTCATTAACTTTTGGTAATATAATAGATTCAATTGTACCCATTTTCTTTTTTCTCTGATAAAATCTAACTCGATTACCATTTTTTATCGCTGGAACCTTCAGAATATGTGGTAACCTGATAGGATGGAAAAAAAGTTTCAGATGGTAACACTGCATCCATTATATATACTAAGGCAAGTGGAGAATCTAAGGTTTTCGTTTCCGGAGCAGTTTGATATGCCCAAAGAACTTCTTCCAAATAATCTGGCCAGTTCCCTACCTTCCCTTCCAAATTATTCTTTAACCCATCAAAAATTGTTCGGTAACCTCAACTTGACAATTTGCGTGTGGATGGAAAGGATCCAAAAAACATTGTTGTATTTCTGGAGAAATGAAAAATATTTCAGGTATTCGTTATCAAATTATGGTCCATTATCACTAGTAATTCGCATCAGAACCCCAAAACGACAAAAAATATTCGAGATCATGAAGTTGATTAAATTATTAGCTCTTGTTCCAGCTATTTCTTATGCTTTTACCCATTTTGAGAAGTAATCCGCAGCCATAATTATTGTATGTCGTCCTCCATATGCTATAAGTAATAGTCCGACAAGGTCGAAAACCCATCGTTCAAATGGTAATACCTCAACTATAGTTTAAAGAGGGACCCTTAATTCATTAATTATATTAGTTTTAATCAATTCTTTAGCGTCGGAAGAAATTGTAGGACAATAATAACCCTACGAGAATGACTCTTTGTATCAAAGATTTGTACCCACAATGTGCATACCCTTCTCCGTCATGTAATTCTGATAATATCATTTGCGATTCCTCTTTACCAAACATCAAAGTAAAGGTGTACTAAAAGATTTTATTTTTGTATAAAAACGCCTTTAAGGACCACATAACCTGATATTTGAAATGCATTTTCTTAGAAACAATTTCTCAACGGGTAACACATTATTGTCTAAACATTTCCTGATATCGAGCCTCCAATCATTCTCGTTACCGGTTTAGATTTGAAAAGCCTCATCAATCATTCATATTTTTTATATCAACTTTTTATAATTGAAGGATTTTCTTATGTGATAATCCAAGGGTACTCCTCAGAATATAAGGTAGTATCCAAATAAGCCGCCATAGATTTTCCAGCCTGTGAACTTGTTCGTACCCTATACCTTCAAACACTAATGTTAGAGCCTTTAATGCTCTCAAATACATTAGTAAATGATATTTTCTAGCCTCAAATTGACCAGATGCATGATTTATAAGAAGTTGAGAGTCATTTATCAGGCTAGCATTTTTAACCCTATAGATTTGAGCAAGCCTTAATCCTGCCAACGCAAATTCATATTATGCCTTATTATTCGACGCTTTAAACCCGAAATGGATAACTTGATACATGTCAATTCCCTCTGGAGAAATTAACTATATCCCGCGCCGCATCCTGATGCACTTGAGCCATCATTTGTTCAGAGTCTCCACTATGAATCAAAGTTTTGTTCATCTATCTCCATATTTGATCGTTTAGAATAAAATTCAAGTAAAAAGTCTGCTAAGGCTTGTGCTTTGTTGCAGTCCTAGGCTCAAATTCAATATAAAAATCTCCCAATTCCACTGACTACTTGGTCATTATTCATGATATATCAGGATTTTGTAACATATTTTTTGAAGGGAAAACATATTCGTACGATGACAGAATGAGCCTGAAAATAAAGCCTCATTTTCGAGCAACATTTACTAGTATGAGGGCCAATTTGTCTAACTTTAAATATCACTTTCAGCATCAGAAACACTATTCTACTGTTGTAATGCACTGGTCTTGGGAAGTTTTCTTCTTCTCAAATCAAAACAACAGTTACACTATAATCCGACACCACTACATATACGAATAGTGTTTCCTCTAGATTTTGATTTGCCAAAGGTTCTAGCAAAGAGAGATATTCTTTAATTCGATGAAAGGCAATTTGGAAAAAAGGAACACATTTATCCAAGGAATGAGATATGAATCTATTCAGAGCTGTCAATCTCCTTGTGAAAATTTGAACCTCTTTGATAGTTCGAGGGGGTGTCATGGTACTTAGTGCATTTAATTGTGCAGGTTCGGCTTTAATTCCCAATTCACTGACTATGTACCCAAGAAAATTTCCAAATCGGACCCCAGACATGCATTTTTACGGGTTAAACTTCAGTTTCCAAATAGCGACTATGCCTTCGATACTTATGTTTGGTTTGATAATCGTCATCCAATTTTTCTTTATTTGTTATATATTCCCTTCGAATCTCTGATCAAATTTTTTTGAAGGTTAATGCATCCTCTTTGTCACCATTCAATTTTTAAATTTCATCTAAGAGTTGTTTTCTTCGAGCCACTAAGATAGACTCTTCCAATATTTCTCTAGCATATTGATCATCATATTGTTAGTCCTGTCTCAAGTTTTCTCTGATGGGGTGCCCCTAAAATTCTTTCTCAGTAATAAGATTATTGACAACATTCCCCTCGGACTTTTATGTTTAACTCTTTCAAAATTACAATAAAGATTTTAAAAAATTGTTCTCGATACAAAACTATTTCCCACAGACAGTGCCGATAATCATTCCAGAAATCTTTTAAAGAGGATTTGCTAATAAAAAAATGTTTGGAGGACTAAAATCGTAGAATAATAAGTTCAAGATGGTATATAGAGAGAAGTAAAGAGAAATCTAGAGAGAGAGTCTCAAACAATTATTTTGTAATCATTAATCAATCACCATTCTGACAAGAGATAGTGTGCTTTTATAGTGCATTAGTTGAGTCCCACATGTCTAGACAAACTAGTAATTGTGGTAATTTTCTCAAGTTTATAGTTTATTACAAAAAATTTCTTTTACATTATATAATTGTTAATTATTCCTAAAAGGTTTTCCTTACATTACATTACACCTCTATTTTTCTAATTTCCTTTAATTACACAACTATTCCCTTATCACTAAATATTTTATTATTCTATTACAAACTAAATGACAATAAATATCTACTGAATCAAATATACCAAACTACAATGTACAAATAGAGATTAAAATATTAGTTGAGAAATCATAAAACAAAACATAACTTATTTTAAATATTTTAATTTATTTTAGAGAAAGTACGCCTAAAGTACCTACTCAACTATTATATTTCGATCTAATATCTAACATATGTTTTATTATTACTTAATATCCATCTCAACTATCTAACTCGCACTTAATACCTAACTTTTTAATATCATAAATACCATCTACCAACTATATTAGGTTTACTTTTTTATTTTCTTTCCTCTTTTAGCTTTTAAATATTTGAAAATATTTAGTCGCCTTCTAACAACCATAACCTTCGAGCCAACAAAAGCACAAAAAACAACCAAGAAAATGGAATTTACAGGTGATCACGAGTTTAATTTTACTACATTTATGTAATATATATATATATATATATATATATATATATATATATATATAATGCATCTAACTACTGTTTTTTAGGTTACACTAGCCGATCAAATGTTCATCGATGTTTTTCTTCCTTTGGTTCATTCATCCTATGAGTTTATATAACTAATGGTTTTTGGGTTCTTTCTTGATTTTTGGGTTAAACCACGTGTTTCATTAGTTTTGTGAGCTAGTATAACCTATGTGAGTGTGATTCTTTTTTTAGTTATGGAAATAATGTTCATTAGGAAAATTTAATAATTTAATTGTTGTTGAATAACTTATATATTATTTTTAGTGTATTGGATATGTTTTTGGGATTGAAACAATATATATATACTCTGTACTATAGTTTCCCATGCGTGTGTGGTAGTGGTACGAGTTATTTGGATAAGGATGCGAATTGTTTGGTTTTTAAATGTGTCGAAGAAGCGAGTTGTTTGATTTATATTCTATATATGAACATGAGAGTTTAGTACACTTTACAAATGTGAGTTTTGTTTTGTTGATAATGCAAGTTCCTTTCTGATTAAATTAGAACTTGAGAGTTTTGTACAATATTGCATATTATTTGTATAATATTCACAATATGATTTGTGTACAACAGATATTAAATGTGTGAGTTGTATTGATAACATTGATAATGCGAGAAATTTGCTGATTAAATTAGAAATTGAGAGTTATGTACATTATTGCATGTTCTTTTTATAATATTCACAATGAGAGTTGTGTACATTATATTGTGAAAGTGAGAGTTGTATTGATTAAGTTGATAGTGCGTGTTCCTTGACTTATCGTATACGCGAGTTCTTTTGTTCCTTGACTTAGTGAGTTGTTTGATTATAGTTTTTGCGAGTTGTATTTATTATTAACTAACATATTGGTATTTTTATGCCACGTGACTCCTTTATAATTGTTCAATGCAGAGTAAGGTATGTCTAAATGAGTTTGTATTTTCGAACATTGTCACCAAACTTCAATTATGCCTTTCATGGAGTTTGAAAACTTTCAAAGTATGCAAGAGTACGTGAAAAGAAGATGAGAGAAGCTGGTAAGATGTAACTTTATTATTACCTACTCCTACAGTGAACATAATAATTGTCTCTTTAATAATGAGAAAGATTTTGTTGGTTTAGATTGATATATTAATTTTGAGGCTTTAAAACACGTTAGTTTTGTCATAAAACAACAATTCCTTGATAAAGATTATGGTGATAAGGGTTCTGGTCAAAAGCGTAAACAACCTACCATAAGTTTATGAGACTTTATGAAAATAAAGTCTCAAGCGGATGTAAATGAAGACTTCATGTATCAGTTTATTACAACACCACCTTAATTACTCCCCGAGTATGAAAATAAGTTAAAGTAGAATCTCGAAAAATATTGAACCTGTCTAGTCCGTAAGTCTTCAGCAGCCTTGTTTGAAGTCCTTTCAGAACCTGTAATGGTTTTTCATATGCTGAATTTCAAATGTTCTTGCGGTGCATGGCAACAAGATTGTTTGTATTCTCACGCTTTTGCGACAATGCAATCGACTCAGCAAGATCTTTTGACGTTTATAGAGTCGTTCTTCATGGTTAACAATTATAAGTTAAGCTACTATTTCATCATACCGGCGATAACGGATCTCGGTGAAGGATCAAGGTTTAACGATTCATCGCGGTTGGAAATTCTGCCTCCCAATGTGAAAAGACGTCCCAGAAGGCTTAAGAAAAAGAGAATTTTATCTAGAGGAGAAATGACAACCAAGAAGTTGAGGTGTGGAATTGTTTGAAAGCAGGCCATAACTAGAGGAACTATGAGGTTTCACTTTAAATAGTGATTTGTTTGTTACACGACAACATGTGAGTTGTTTGAATATAGAGATGCGTGTTCTTATTTGTAATCCCAGACCGTGAGTTATTTGTAATAATAAGAACAATGAGAGTTATTTGTAATAATAAGACCATGAGTCGCCTAAAAAAACCAGAGTTGGACATAATATTTGAAGTTGAATATGTTATGTGTCTTTTGATTTTAAGATTTTATGTTTTTAGTTACCTATGCAGTTTGTTATTTATATGCAAACAGTTTTTTTAGGTTGTAGTGTTGGATTTAGTAATGATTAAAGCCTATATATTTTTTCAAATCGTCAATAAATTAGTTGAGTTGATAAGATAGGTTTTCGCGCGCTCAATGCATATAACAGTTACCAAGGAAGATGCTTTAGTTGTTTCGTATTCAACAGCATTTCGTGACTTGTTTGAACACAGCAAAATGTGAATATTGTGCGTCGTTTTGTAACTAAACATACTATTACGCGATTTTTATTAGTATAAATTCCTCGTATATTTTGTGAGTTATTTTATCGAGATAAATGACGAGAGTTGTTAAATATTGTACCAATGTGAGTTGTTTGGATATAAAATACATAACTTTTTGCGATTTGTTGTATATGACGAATTTGAGTGTTCTATTCCATTACCTACAATTCTTTCAAGTTAGTCCAAAAATGTTATACATTATATTTTTTAAGAAAAAAACGGGTGTATATATTAAGAAAGCTTAGATTTATATGTTCGTACTGATACATCTACAAAACAAAAACGATTCCTACGAATATATCTACTACTGCATGTTAATGTTGATATAAAAAAGATATGTTCAAATTTTTCCTCAACCAAAAAGATACCTATCTAGCAATATATCTACCACTAAGAGTTGGTGTTGGTATCATTTAGGAAATGATAAAACATATCAGCTCTAGTAGTTCTTACCATATCTTCTAGGTAAGTATTCGGCATGAATTCTTGTTCAATAATGTATTTATGTATTGACAAATGCAAATACCATAGTCGAGGGTGCCTCAACTTGTTGTGGAATCCCTTTTGTATTTTTAATTTTACACCCATTCTTTGACGTAGGTAAGTATCATTTTTTGACAACATATGCCAAGTGTTCATAAGAGTTTATAACAGGTATTAAATAATAATAAACTATGGATTGTTTAGTAAATAAAAGAGGGAGTTATTTTGAAATACGAGATATTAAATTGTTTAATAACTAATAGAGCGAGTTGTTTGAAAATATGAAAAACAAGTTGTTTGGAATATGAGTCAGCTAGTTGTTTAATAAGAATCTAGCGAGTTGTTTGAAAATATTTTGTCAAATATGCAAATACTTCCCTACGAGTTTATTTTTTTCAAATAAAAGAAAAAACTTACCACCGGATCAACAGTCTTAGTTGTGTAGTCTGTTGTATGTTGACTAAGAGGCAAGACCAGGTTACAGTTTGTTTCCATTGTTTTGCCTATATCAATAACAATCAATGTATAGCGGTTTATTGTATCTTTTTTTATGTGGCAGACTGAAAGGAGCATAAAATTCGTGTTTTTCCTCAAATTTTCGAATACTCCGTCAATCGGAAATGACGGATCTTTATTGTCGGCTAGTGCTTTCTACATTCAAGGAAAAGTACATTACACTTGGAACATGTGATTTCTTTGTATTTTAAACATGAGATTTGTTGCATGTTTACACTCAAATAATTGCGCGAGTTCTTTATACTTTAAACATGAGAGTTGTTTTGTATATGTTTCTCAACCAGGCGTGAGTTCTTTGTAACTTGGACATGAGTGATCTTTATAATTTATAGACAACTACAAGCGAGTTTTTTTATAATTTAAACACGAGAGTTTTTTGTAGTTTATAATTAAAATTACCGTAGCGTGACGACTAATTTGTATGGTCTCGTATTTGGAACCATGAAAACTTTGCATGGAACTTTCCAATCTACAGCTTTAAGCATCTTGAGAATCCAAGCATCAACAATCTATCAACTTACAAGTTGGAGTCGTATAACCGAATATGAGATATTAATAAACATACACCATCAAATGATAATGCAAGACTTTTATATTATACCTTGTAGTCTAGGTCCTCGTGGTAAGCTAGCACCAGCACTTCACTCACGGCCACGTTAAGTCTGTAGGTAAACTCTGATACTGGTAAATACCATACTTCCGAATCTTCATGTTATTCTTTGCTTTTAATTTGAAAGACTTCATGGTATTAACGGACATCGATAATCTGCGTTGTCGGTGTAGTCTTTTTCCAATTAGGGAGACTTACTTATCCCTCTGTATTTGGCTCTAGTGTTGGAGTTACCTCTTCCACCGGATCTTGTGTAGGACACAAAAGATAAAAATTAGTGCGCATATAATCCTCTTTCACTGTCATTTTTCTTGACTTGAACATAGAAAATTGGTTGTCAAATTATAACATCATACTACATACATTTAATGTTTAATTATCTAAAACTACACTTACCACATCGCAGCAATAACCAATGTTGTTGACTCCTTTACGACCTTTTCGACAATACCTTCTTCAAAAAGTTGATTAATCGTATCATCCGTCGTAGAATCCAAAGTTTTTTGCAGTATAGCGTGGAGCTCAACCTATTCAACATCTTCAACAAACGACTGTGTATGCTAAATTGATAATCATGAAAAAATAGTTTTAAATATACTGCGTTATTAGGCGTATCAATTGATTTCCCAACAAATCCTTCTCGATTTCCACTGGATTCAGTACGGGTTCTATGACTTCTACTTGGCTTAATTTTTATGACTTTGTGTAGCGTGGTTGTTAGTATTCAACTTCCTCTTCGGTTTATTATGGGACTTCAACCGCTGCTTCTGGCTGGCTGAGTAGTTTTGACTTCGTGTAGGGTTGGGCGGACTCTGTAGCTTGGTGTGGTACTGGTTTTGCTGCTTCATTTTGTGTTAGCCTTTCACTCTTTTCCAAGGCTGGTTGTTATTCTCGTTGATGTTGTTTTTCTTGTTGGGTTTGTTGTTGGTTGATATGTTGTTTTATATCGAACGTGATAGTTCTTTGCATTAATAAAATATGAGGTTTTTTGCCATAATCATGAGAGTTCTTTACCATAATGTTTTGCGAGTTCTTTTAAAATACATCCATGCAAGTTCTCTTAAAACACTTAGGTTGTTAGTTTTTTTCAAAACAGTATGTTAGAGTTTAGCAACCGATCATTTTGCTACCTCTACACAATATCATTTAAGAAACAATATATCACAACGTATATTTAGATAGTTAAATATTAATTTACATCAGATCCATTTACATCTTCAGGACCTTCTGTATCCATAAGACCGTATTCTTCCGTTGCCACTTCCTTTTAACGAGCTTCTACCTTATTTTATCTAGATTATTCGCTAACTCTTTCCTTTTGCATATGAGGTAAGAGCGGTGGGTCATTCGTATGCGTCTCCTACATACACTTTAAAATCAGTAAAAACACAAAGACGAAATAGTTTTTCTCATTAACTCGGTACCTGTATGCGCGACATGTGGTCTATTTACTGGTGTATACTCAATAGTTTTCGGGTGTAAGGCTACATGGTTAGTGATTTAACGCTTATCGAGTTTGATGGCCGACCAGATTTTGGTTCGACGGTGTCAGGGAAACGAGTACGAAGAGGTTTTGGTTGATTGAGTATATGGACGGTCGCAGAGAGAAAGAGAGAAAGAAGAGAGGTGATCTTTTTCGTTAAAAAGGTCTCAGAAGAGGGGGGGGGAGGATGGGTTTAAAGAAAAAAAGAACGGTATATCTACTATAGATGGTAGTTTTGTCCATTTTTTTGGTTGGGATACCAAACTATCCTATTTTCCAGTACTAGTCTATAATAAGAAAGTTGAGTGGATATTTATTGATACTTTTTCTCTCTATTTTGATATAAAGTTTTTAATAGTATAGGAAAATAAATTTAATTTGTTGGATGTTACCTAATGTGTTATAAATTGTATTTCTATAAATATTCTAACATAAATTACAGAGATATATCTAACATTAGTTGAACCAATAAAATAATGAGATATTGTTGATTTTTGATTTTTATGTTTTTTCAAATGATTACATGCAATAATTTATTGTTTCTAAACACTTAGGTTTCATCCTAAATGTTATTTATCAGACTATTTAAGTGTATATGAATGATGTATGTTAAGTATGTTATATAATATTTTAAATAATTTTGAACATATATAAATTTTCCAATTTCATGATATAATGAATATTATGTTTTTCATCTATTTGTAGGTCAGTTTTGAGACATTAAGTGAGATAGTATATTTTTAATTGCGCACGGTTCTCATCTCTTTTTTCAAGTTTTAAACTAAGATCAAACGACGTATGTGATTTTTTGAGCTCTAGATATTTTAACTTATAATATATTTTCTTATTATAATGAGATTGACTTGAGGCATAACCTCACCATTTATAATATTTCAATCATACGATTTGTAACCTCACGATCGGTTGCTAAACTCTAACATATTGTTTTGAGAAAAACTAACAACCTAAGTGTTTTAAGAGAACTTGCATGAATGTATTTTAAAAGAACTCGCAAAACCTTATGGTAAAGAACTCTCGTGATATGTGTTATAAATAACTCTCATGATATGTGTTACAAACAACTCACTTAACTAACGGTAAAAAACTCTGAGGATATCGAACAAAAAACTCACATTTTATTTTTTTGTTATACTTGTACTTGGGTATCTAGCGCATCAAACAACTCTCGTTAGTCTCATACTATATAACTCGCAATATATGCATTTCAAACAACTCACATGTTTAGAAAATAAACAAGCCGCATGTAGCAAACTCTTGAATTACACAAGACTCTCATTTTATATATTGCAAACTCGTATTTTAGTTGTTGCAAAGAAATATCATTTTTTATTATTGCAAAGAACTCGCATTTTAATTGTTGCAAAAAACCTCATATTTTATTAATGCAAAGAACTCTCATGTTCGATATAAAACAACATATCGACCAACAACAAACCCAACAAGAAAAACAACATCAACGAGAACAACAACCAGCCTTGGAAAAGAGTGAAAGGCTAACACAAAATGAAGCAGCACAACGAGTACCACAGCAAGCTCCAGAGTCTGCCCGACCCTACACGAAGTCAAAACTACTCAGCCAGCCATAAGCAGTGGTTGAAGTCCCATAATAAACCGAAGAGGAAGTTGAATACTAACAACCACGCTACACAAAGTCGTAAAAATTGAGCCAAGTAGAAGTCGTAGAACCCGTACTGAATCCAGTGGAAATCGAGAAGGACAAGTTGGGAAATCAACTGATACACCTAATAACACATTATATTTAAAAAGCTATTTTTTCATGATTATTAATTTAGCATACACAGTGGTTTGTTGACGATGTTGAATAGGTTGAGCTCGACGATATACTGCAAAAAACTTTGGATTCTATGATGGTATGAAGTTGGTATATTCCCATTAGTCACAAGAGTTGTATGCAAACTAGGAAGCCAAGAGCTTATGGGATAAACCAAACAGAAGTCTGAAAAACTAGTGTTTAGAAAACCTTGTAAGAAGGAAATTCATTTTCATTGAACACCACACTCCTACACACAAAGATCTGCCACTAGGGCTCAGACATATGTAACCCATGTGATATTGACTATAATCCAAGGAAAACGCATTTAGAAGAATGAAACTGAAACTAATGAGATTAGTATGGCCTTAGGCAAGGGTAACAAGCACAGTCAAAGGTCTTTAAACCCAAATAGTTAGGTTTTTTGTGAAATAGAACCTCACAAGGAGATTTGCTAGAAAAAATAGAGGTAAGAAGTCTATGTATAAGGAACACAGTAGTATCAAAGTATTGAAGCCAACATTTGTAGGGTAGACCAGCCTGAACCAATGGAGTCAGAACAGTTTTTCATAAGTTGAATACTTGGATTGTCTAAGTAAATTAAGAGAAGTCATAATGTAAAGAGAGAAATAAGTTTTAGAGAGAGAAAGTCGAATTGCAAAAGCGATCTATCTGAAAAAGTCATACCGTTTATTAGATTAGCCTTGGCCTTTATATACAAGAGCAAGGACTTAGTTCTAACTAAAGTAGTTACAAAAAAGGAAATTATTACATGTTAGTCTTCGACTAAAATATAAAGTTCTAATTCTCTCCTCCAATTATACAATCTATCATAACAAGTTTAATTATTTACATTTCAGTCCTTGAAGCTCTATTTCCTTATCAGGAGTCCTCTTATTAGTTCTCGTGTAAGTAAATGAATGAGAACTAACTTGCTTCAAAAATATTTGGTGGTAAAGAAAATCCCATTATCTACAATCCGAACTGCTCCAAATACATTGTTAAACTTTGTAATTCAAATTAAGTGCATCGAATTATTTAACACAAAATCACTTCCTTACATCATAATTTAAATAAAAGCCAAAGATATGGTGACACTCTATATTCCAAGTCTATCTTTTAGCAAATGATGATATCCTATGTCCTAGGTCTGGTACCAGACCCATAACGTGACAGATGTTAAATCGTCACTGACGCAACTGCTTCAAATTTTATCTAATAACTTTACACCTCCTCTACCTCTCGACACTTCTTTTATTTTCTTATAAATAACTCTGTGAACCATTTTTTGATTCACAACAAAAGTTCTTGAGAGAGAAACTTAAAAAAATCAAACTTTATTTGCTACATTCAACGGCTTCTTCAACCTATTGGCAACTTTTACAAGTTAACTCAACTTTTCTGTTGAGTCTTTAACTAGTTTATAAGAAAGCATCCAAAGATCAGAAACTCCAAAGCCATGATTCCTAAAAAACCTAAATCTCCAAAATCAAATAACAAAGTCTTCAAATATTACGACTACTTCTGTATTAGTAAAAGAGTAGACGGATACAGAGCAACTGGATTGATAAGCAAGACTCATCTTGGTTTATCTACAAAGATAATATACCACAGTAATTTGATCTTAACAAATATATTTCCTTTTCATCTTCCCCTCTTACAAGACTAAGTCAATCATAAAAAAACTCGAACATCAAAGACACCCTGAATCTCACCTTCTCTTACTAGATCATCACCTCGAATCAGTCTTGAGGTAATCAAATTTTCCTTGATGAAATCTGAATAGACTCTTTCGTTAACCAATCCTCCAAAAACTCAACCTCCTCAAATTTCAAGAAGAAAAACTTCTATAGAAATGGGTGATGATACCGATGTCACCTCGAACATTAATGTTACTTCGAATCCATCAACAATTTTTCCTCCTCTGAGGGAGATTATTCAGACAATAACAAAGTCTTAACAAAATCCTTCAAATAATCCTCCTCAACTGACGAGGAATCTGAAGAAGAAATTGATTCTGAAGCTACACAGTAAAATAACAAAGCTGAAAAAAGAAAGGCTCGTAAGACAAGAAAAAAAAGGGTTTATGTCACAATATCTGACGCGTTGCGTGCATTAGTTGGTGAGAACTTAAGGCCTTTCCAAGCGTATTACATATTGGCTTTGAATAATGTTCCCTATACATATTACAAAGAGATCCAATCACCTGACCTAAAGAAGCAGTAGAGAATGGGAGACAATATTAGATTTCGTCTTCCTAAAGAATGGGAAACGCATGTGGATTGCAGAAAAGATGTATTAATAGTCTACTTAGAAATCATCAACTAGGGTCTTCGATTTCTACTGGACCCCATGATAGTTGATTACTTCAAACTTTTGGATCTATGTCCAACCCAGGTGATACCAAATCAATGGTTCAGTTTGCTTTCTATGATGAGGGCCTCTCGTCTGTCCAAAATTATAGTATGCATCGATGACTTCATTTCCTTGACCAAACTGTCAAAAGGACTAGTGCTTCCATTTTATTATCTTACATTGGATGATGACTTGAATATAATAAAAGACTTACTGGAGGCCGAAAAAGTTTGTAAACAAAAATTTATCTTCATCTCAATAGCTTGGGAGAACGGTAAAGAAATATCCAAAGCAAAACCATCTAAATTGAACCTCGTCTGGAGGAGTAATCGTAAGTCTTTCAATTTTATTTCCTTGAATTATATTTTCAACTGATGTTCTATTTATCTCTTATCAAATTCTATGGTATAAACAGAAATTTTGAGGTGTTACGCACTTCGTCGAGAGAAAGCAAAAGATACCTTTATCCAACCTGCTGCCTGGGTTGAAAAAAAATTGAATAATGTTTTCCACACAACTTTCCAACCTATCAAGTTTGTCAACAACCATCTATTTCCAATCAAGTTTGGAGCTCTCCCTCATGAGAATCTGATAGACAAACCCAATCCTTTACATGTTGTCAGAAGGTTAGTCCATCCTGATTGCAAATTATTTTTACTAATTCAAAACAGATCGGATAGCCACCTTCCCCTGAATAAGAAGGAAAAAAGGAATAAAAAGGCAACTAGCACATCTGGTGATAGCTCTTCAATAGATCCAACGCCAAAAGGTTCGAAGAGAAAAACAAAAGAAAGCAACCTATCATCCATTGAATAAGGAGTAAAAGACGGACCTTCTTCAAAAAAGAAGAAAACAACCGTTCCTTCGAAAAAGAAAGAGACAACTAAAACGACTTTTTAAAATAAAGGGAAAAATACAGTTTTGGAAATCGTCGAAGAGATGTTGTTTAATGGCGACAAAGTTGCAGTCATAGAAAATCACCAAAGTCAACAAAAAGAAAATAAGACAAGTGTTGAAGACATTGTCGATCATTAGAGGGAAACCGTGGCTTTATATGATGATCGAGGCGATGACCACTTTGATCTTGATAGCTTTATCAACCTTGATGAATATCAAGAAATTGCTCGAGATAAGGATCCCATCATTCAAGGAAATCAAGATCAATTGCATAATCTTAGTAGAACACCTGCACCAGCTACCTTCGAAGTCGCATCTTCTAAAGTTACTTTTCCTACAACCTCCCTTGCTCTTATACCTCGACCTAGCCCAATGGTCATCCCTCATGAGGAGCCATCCGAAGACATTTTAGCTTCTTTCTAACCTTTTCCCGATCTTGATGTTGCACCATTAAAAGTGACTCAAGAAATCGAATCTTCTTGAAGTCCGCTAAAATACATGGTTAAAGAGATGGTTCGCTACAAGAATGCTGCTACAACTTTGAAAAATATGAGAGACATTTTTTAGAACCTGATAATAGATCAATTTCATGGATTTCAAATGGAAAGATTTGAATTCCTCAGAGGACTCATCTGTGTAATGAAACACCTGAGAGAAGTGCATCGAAAATAAAAAGAAGATCTCAATACTTCTCATCAGTTAGAAATAGATCAACTTAATACTAAGCATTCTGAAGAGTTTCTTTTAGCAAAAGTGAGGCAGAGAAGACAAATTTAACGATTGACATGACTGTTCTCAAAGTCAAATTCGATGAGGAAAAGCAACTTATTGTCACCGCTGCTTAGGATGAATGTGCGGAAGACATGCCAACAACTATTAAAAATAGCAAAAAGCATAAAATCATCACCCTCTTTCGTGAGAGTCATGCTACCTAACCTAAAGTTAACCTTTCCAGATTTTGGGACCGAATTTACATTGAATGGCACCCTAGCGAGGATTTTGATCATGTTCCTAGCTCTTTTCCTTGGTATGGAAGAATATATTTCTTAAAAATTTGTAACCCACCTTAAAAGTCCTTATTTTCACCTTGGAGTTATATCTATTCCTCACAATAGTTTGATAATGAATTACTTCTAGGGGAGCTTGAACTCTTTTCTCTTCTACCAAATCCAAAATTTATCTTTTAACTTCACCATTCTGGTCTTCAGGGTATTGGCCTATTCTAAATGAATGCAATGTAGATTCTACAAGACTAATATCATCCATTGCATACGCCAAGCAATAGAAGTTTCTTTTGTATCTTCCATAGGGGTTGTTCAATAAGCCTATACCACCTCCTGCAAAAAATTAGGCCATTTTCCTGCAGCTCCTATCAAATTCTTCTTCAAACCTTCTAAAATAGATTTGTTTGTCACCAATACTTTTCCATTTTCTTTGGGATGAAAAGGTGTGGAAAAATATTGCTTTATCCCCTTCGAAGAACGGAAATAAGTCATTTCTTTATATTAAATTGAGGTATGTTGTATGTAGTACTTATTCGGGGTACTTAAAAACGACAACAAATACTATTTACAATAAACTTAATCATATCCTTACCTTTTGTTCCAGAAAATGGTTCTACATCTGCCCACTTCGTAAAATAATCCACTACAATAATTATCATTTGTCGTCCTCCATAGGCCATCGACAAAGGTCCCATCAAATCTATTCCCCATCTATTATATGAAATGGCTTCGGTAATGGACTTAAGTGGAACTGCTAGTTTATCGATAGAGTTAACAAACCTTTGACAAGTATCACATCTTTGAACCAAATTCTTGGCATCGTTTATAATATAAGGCCAATAAAATCCTACCAACAAAACTCGACGAGTCAATGCCTTGAACCCATAATGTGCTTCTTGTCTGCTCAAACATCGCAATAATGGCATACTGAACGCTTTCTTATACAAAATTCCATCTAACACTATATAGCCAAATGTTTTGCTCACAATTTCTTGGCCAATTTCACATATTCAGGCAACTCTCCTCTAACCAAAAAATTTAAAATGTTAGTTCTCCAATCTGTTCGGGCTATGTCTGGGGTGACAAACATTTCCTCGATATGCTCACACTACTCTGAACGGGTTAAAATCGATGGAATCTTATGTAATAAAATCCAAGGATATTCTCCTTTGCATGCAAGTGTTGCTAAAGAATCAGAAATTGTGTTATTCCCTCGGTTTATATGCTACACAACAACATGATCGAACAGAAGAATCAAAATTCAAAGCTCTTGAAGATACAAAACTAAGTGGTCATTTTTTGCTTCGGAAAGTGCAGATACTTGATTTGCTAATAGCTGAGAACCTGCCTTTAATCGTACTAAATTTGCACCACATATCTTCGCAAGCCTCACTCCAGCTAATGCAATTTCATACTCAGCTTCATTATTCGACGATCGAAAACCAAATTTAATAGATTGAAGCATTGTTTCTCCAAATGAAGCTATCATTTGAAATCCAGCGCTGCATCTCAAAACACTAAAACCTCCATCGGTTCGAACAATCCACATCGAATTAGCTACCAAAACATCCTTACTAACCTCTTCATGTGATTTTCTTGACTGAAACTCAACAAAGAAATCTGCCAAAGCTTATGCTTTAATTACCGTCTGAGGCAAAAAAGTGATGTCAAAATCTCTCAATTCTACTGACCACTTAATCATCCTCCGTGAAATATCAAGACGTTGTAAAAAATTCTTCAATGGGAATGAAGTTCAAACCACAATAGTATGAGCTTGAAAATAATGATGCATTTTCCTAGGAGCCACCACCAATACCGATGTCATTTTTCGAGCTTCAAATACCTCTTTTAGATTGCAACCAAACTCTTGCTGACATAGTACACCGACTTCAGAATTCCTGAATCTTCACTTATTAATCCTGCACAATCAGATACCGCAATGTACAAAACGAGTTGCTCTCCACTTTGAGGTTTGGAGAATATTTATGGTGATGATAACGAATCCTTGATACTTGAAAAAACTGCCTCACAATCTGAAGTCCATTCAAACTTCTTTGATAATCGTAAAACTTGAAAGAAATAGAAACATTTACAAAAAAATCTAGAGATGAATGTGTTAAGTTTTGCTAACCTTCCTGTTAAGATTTGTACTTCTTTGATAGTCTGAGGCGATTTCATGGATACTATAAATTTTTAATTTCCTTAGATTAGCTTATATAGCCTTTTCACTCATAATATAACCCATAAATTCCCCTGATCGAATTCCAAATGTGAATTTTTTTAGATTCTACATTAGCCTTATTGCCCTTATAGTCAAGAATGTATCTTCTAAATCTTCGAAGTGTGCATTGTCTATTAAGATTTTAACCACCATATCATCGATATAAACTTCCATGTTCTTTCAAATCTGTGAAGCTAATGCTTTATTCATTAATCTCTGATATGTAGCCCCTCCATTTTTCAATCCAAAAGGCATAAGCCTGTAACAATGAAAGCCTCGATTTGAGATGAACGTGGTACTCTCTTGATCCTTTGGATCCATCTGAATTTGATTTATCCTGCAAATCATCCATAAAGGTCAATATTTTAGTTCCCGAAGTGGAATCGATCATTTGGTCTATTTGAGGAACGAGAAACGGGCTTTAGGACAGCTCGATTCAAGTCTATAAAATCAATACACATTCTCCACTTCCCATTCTTCTTCTTGACTACTACTCGGTTCGCTATTCATAAAGGGTACTGTGACTCCCTTATATGTTCGACCTTCGATAAATGGTCCACTTCGGAAACAATAGCGTATGCTTTCTCAAAAGAAAATGCCCACCTTTTTTATAACAGGTTTTACCTTTGGATTAATAGCTAGGCTATTAGAAATTAACTTCGGTTGGTACTGCTATTACGTCATCTCTTTTCCAAAGGAAAACATCCAGATTGTGGGATAGAAACTGTAATTGTTGTTGACGTAAAATTAGGGTCAGTAAGGTTCCTATTCGAAGTACTCTTCCATCAAGAAACATATATTCCTCTATTTCTTCACTTACTGTCGATGACCATGGGTTCTCTTGGATCGTCAACCCATTCCTCAAGAGCCAAGGTCAACTCATCTAACTCTTATTTGTTTATTATATCACCACTTCTACATATTTGGATCCGAAGAGCAGTGGCATAACATCCTCTGGCAACCTTTTGGTCACTTCAGATGACCCATACATGGTCTCCGATGACATACTTAAAGCATTAATGGACTGTTGATACAACATCATACATCCTTGATAACAAAGATCTTCCAAAGATGGCATTATAGGTTGTTGGGCAGCCCACCACCATAAAAAGCACCTGAACCTTCTTTTTAAAAGGTTCTTTTCCCAGACATACCTCCCCCTCAAATTCCTCAATTACTCGTGTAGTCAGTCTAGTAAAACCAACGATAGTACACTCTGATTGGGAAATATGAGGAGGGTTGTGTATCCTATCATAAGTTGCTTTAAAAATAACGTTCGTAAAACTCCCAGTATCTAACAATACGGGTCAAATTTCAACTTCAGCAATCTCTGCCCCAATGACTACTGTATCCTCATATGGCCCTGCAGTACCCCGTAAATCATCTTGATAGAAAATAATAAAGGGAATGTCTCTCTTACCATTCAAATGGGTAGACATTTTCCCCATGTCTGAGTAGCCAGACTCATTATGTACCTTTCTTGAACTATCATTGCTACCAGTCATAGAGTCGCCTTCAAAATTTTCCATGGACTCAAAATACTCGCAAAGGCTTCAAACATGGCCTTGCTTTACTGCTTCGTCTACTACTATTAAGATTAATGGATATGGGTCCAAATCTAAGTATTCTGATGCAGCATCATAATCATCCACCTTCGAATCCAAAATCATCAAATTTTCAGCCTGTGCATTTGGATTTCTTGGTTGTGAAGTTGATGCAATGGGATTCTTCGATGCGTTGCTTTGTGCTTTAACATAAGTCAATAATTTCAATTTTTCAATTAAAGTCTGAACTACGTTTTTCAAAGCAATGCAATTCGCGGTATCATTTCTGACGTGGTTGTGATACCTGTAAAACCTATTGTTTCGCTCCTCCTTAGGCCTATTGATGGAAGCGGGCTTCCAGAAATTCGCATACCCTTTAGTTTTTTCAAAATTGTAGTCGCACTCTCAGTCAGATCTAAATATTACTCAGGCCTTATCCATTGATTGGGCTCGACCTATGAAATTTGTATGTTGACGCTTGGTTTTGATACCCTCCAGTTCGAGGTGGTAGGTTGTTATTCCTCGGACGTGCTTGTTAAAAGGAATTTGAAGATTTCCCCTGTTTATTTGGAATCTGCCGAGAATTCTTTTGACCAATTCCAACTACTCTTCGAACCCTGGTCGATTTTTCCACCTTGATTTGGTTTTTCACTTGAGCCATCAATACTCCAAAAGTTAAAGCTCTTCTTTTTGTTGTTTCATTAGCCAGATCTCTTAGTAGTAATCCTCGATGAAAGGCTGCCATTGCCCCCAGTTCTTCAAAATTATCTAGACTCATTTTAGTCAAGACAAACCGTTTCGTATAATCTTTCAGCTTTTCTCTAACGGCCTACTTGGATTATTGTATCTCTGTTTCCCCTCATCTTTTTACCCTTCACAAATTATCTTCGACAAGTAGTGTAAAAATCTCTGATTTGAAATTGAGTATATACATTTCAAAGTGGTTCCCTGTAAACTTTGAGAAAAACCTGACACACCAGCCTGTCGGCATCCTCGAAATTCATTATATAATTCTTGAACTGTTCGATGTGATCGTCCGGGTCTTGCATCCTGTCGAATTTCTCAACTTTTGAAATATCAAAACACTTCAGAAGGGTGATAGAGCTTCTTCCAATCAACAACTTGAACGTATTAATCATTTGTTTCCATCACTGCATACAAGTTTTGATGCATTTCCTTTGCACTAGTTTTCCTCCCTAAAATATCGACGTACATTTTCCCTTCTAGATTTATATTACTTTTTATATTTGGAAGGTTAATCCTTCTCTTCTTTCGCAGAGCCTCGATATCTTTTAAAATCGGATCCATAACTTTGAATATCTTCATCACTAGATGTGACATACCTTTATTTATCTTTTTTGTCCTTTCGAGAAGTATGACGTTCTTTAGGCGGTTCACACCGCGCCTTTTTTTGTTCGCTTCTGGTCTGACGATCAGTGGAAGATCGATCAGATTGATTACCAACATAATTTTGGTCATTCACTTGTCTCATCTCGGATTTCAGCCAGACTGACTGAATCTCCTACTCTCTTTGGTCGTATTGTTTGTTTATAGTTGTTATTTTATCCAGAAGTTTGTTAATTCGCAACTCTAATCTGATTGATTTTGACCAACCGGGATAGATTCTTCTTTTCTATCATCGTCTCTTTACAAATATTTTTTCAGTGTTTCAACAACCAATCAAAATAGTGGATCGTTCTCTGGATTCATCGTCACGCTTATAATTGTTTTTCAAGATTTGAAAAAGAGAAAAGAGGAAATTCGAACAAGTAAACTAGGCACCAATTGATGGTCAGGTCTCCAGTGAAGCCGCCAATTTCGTGAGTTGAATATTTGGATTGTCTAAGTAAATTGAGAGAAGTCATAATGTAGAGAGAGAAATAGGTTTTAGAGAGACAAAGTCGGATTGCAAAACTAATTTATCTCAAAAAGTTAGATCGTGTATTATATTAGCCTTAGCCTTTATATAGAGGCACAAATACTTACTTTTAACTGAAGTAGTTACAAAAAAGGATAATTACATACTAGTTCTTAACTAAAATATAAAGTTCTAATTTTCTCCTTTAATTATACAATCTGTCATTACAAGTTTAATTCTTTACATTTCAGTCCTCCAAGCTCTATTTCCTTATTAGTTTCCACAATATGTCTATATTTTCTCTCAGCCCTACCATTTTGGGCTGATGTGTATGGACAAGACCTTCTTAATCTGAACCCTTGTTCTTTAGCTAGAGAGATAAATGTATATACTCACCACCGCAATAACTTTGTACAACCTTAATAGACCTCTCAAACTATTTTTCAACAAGAGTTTTAAAGTTTTTAAATGTGTTAAACAATTGACTTTTGTCCTTTATAGGGTAGAACTAGGTAAACCTATAGTGGTCATAAATAAATAACACATAGAATATATACCCTTATGTAGATACAATATGGGATGGATCTTATACATCAGTGTGTATGAGGTATGAACAATTGCTTGCATATGAACTAAACATATATTATAGCAAGCTGTGAGACGTTTCTACTTGCCAAACCTCATAGAAACTCATTTCATTTCTTAGAATAGAATTCCTAATACAAGATTTCAACACAGAATTAGGAGTGCTTAGAGATGGATGGCCAAGCTTCCTATGTCATCCATCTTTTAGGGAATTAAAATTAACAGACTGAACAATAAATAGATTGGTATGTATTTCATTGTCTTTCACAAAACAAAACCTCTTGTGAAATATAAACAACACATTGTTATGGTTAGTAAGCTGAAAAACAGACAATAGACTATTGTTAATCAAATGGATATGTAGAATATTTTTAAGAGAGATAGGTCTTTCTACAGGTAAGTATAGGTTAGAATGTCTAATTTGTTTTATTGATAATATTGACCACTACCAACTAATATGCCTTTGTTACGTGAATACTCATATTTTTGAGTCAGTAGATTTGAGTTTCCTATGACATGGTGGCTAGCACCACTGTCAGCAAACCAACCACTATCACATGTTGTATCTTGAGCAACAAGATAAACTTCTTATTCTCGATCCGGCCTAGCTTGCTCTGCTGGTGTAGTTCCCATAACAAAGGGATCATCCCTATAGTAGCAGACAGGGGCAGTGCGACCATACTTGTTGCAGATCTGGCAATTTAGTTTTTTAGATGAGAGACCTCCTCTTCCTCTGTAGTAGTTACTCTTTCCTCTCATGTTAGTTGAATAAGTAGACTTGCCCTTATAGTTTTATCTTAGCCTCTAAATTACTCATAGAAGCCTCTTAGTTTACTGTTATTGTATTTTTGCTTGATAACTCTCTTGTAAGTGAAATTGGCAGAGTCTAGATTTAGATTGACCACATTATTTTGAAGGTTTAATAGTTGTTCTAATCTGATCTCAAAGGTGATCAGATTTGTTTGAAGATCTATCCATCTTAGGTCTTCTTTGTTTGTGAGAGTAGCCACAATAGGCGTGGACTCTGAGTCGAGACCAATAAGGACTTGAGTAACCTTTACGAGTTCTTTACAACTCAGACTTGAAATACGTGATTATAGGTCTTATTTGTGACCCAGATAATTTGATGGCAGCTTCCCAAAGGTCCTTTGAGGTTTCCTTCTCCATCAACTGAGCAACTACTTAAGGTCTTACGGTGGAGTAGAACCAGCCCATGAGGAGCTGATCCTTTGCAATCCAATCCTCATGTTAAGGATTTTATAAAATGTTTCCTTCTGACTCAATGACAAACTTGAGAGGAAAAGGCTTTTCCCCTGTAATCTCCTAGTTTATTTCCCTTGGCCATAGGTAGAACATGGTCTTCCACAATAGGTAGTTATTTCTATCAAGTCTGATATTGTGGTTGTTGTTGTTATTCATTGTATGTATGTGCATGATTTTGGTGTTATCGATGAAACTACTAGGAAAAGCAGATCTTAAAGAGTCACTTCTCATGGATAGGGATTCAGTGTTTGCCATTGAAAGCTTGAATGACTCTGATACCAAGTTAAAGATAGAGGTTGAGCAAGTATCTCGGGATAATCTCTGTAAAAAAGATTATTATCTTATCTTTTGAATTCAAGGTGTAACATAGGACTACCTTAAATAGGTAGTTAGTACAAATGTAAGGAATATTTATTGTTACAGGGACATGTTAGCAAATATTGTGCATGTGTGTAATAAGATCAAATTGTGACTATTACTTCTTTACGTGTGATACGGCTGACTTAAGAACCATTGGCTTGCCTCTTAGGCTTTTATCTAATGCCTGAACTTCAACACCGAGAGACCTGTTACTCTAAACGAAAGCCTTAGGTGTCATTTGTAGTTGAAGTTGAGTAAATCTTCTTGTTGTACTTGTAAAACCTAGCAGACTTCGTCATTTCACTCGTTGCTATTGGGTGTCGTTGAGAGCGAATAACATCACCAGTGAGACTCTTTGAGGTGGAGTCTTTCGTGTTCTTGACAATGTTTTATCAACAAGTGTACACAAAAATGTTAAAATTATCGCACATGATCTACTTCAAGTTCATTTAAGAACGGATATTAATTTGATCGATTGTTTTGCTAATTTATAAAACTCGACGGTGTTGGTCTATTGTTTAAGTCGAAAAGTTGGTGATTGTCGACAAGCGTACTTATCATATTTGAGAGATCAGGTTCTCTCTAAAGAAAAGGCGAGGCACGGGGACTGAGAATACGCGTTATTAAGTATACGATTTTTTACGGTTTCATATACAAATAGAGTACACAGAGACTAATGTTACATTATTTGAACATATACGATATTATTTTTATTCTTATATACTTGTACAAAGGGTTCGTTAGTGCTCGCTATGGACATCAAAATTTAATTAGGCGTTTCCTTTTGGTGAGTTTTTATTGGAAAAGGTTAGCAGCATATTCCACATCCCTTTTTCAGTCGTCTAACGCTTGTAAAAAACATGTTAATACGAGTCATTTTCCTAACAAGTCAATAAGCATAATACAAATGTTTTGTCCATTTAATAAGTGGACGATTGACTTACCCATCGATATAGAAAAACGACAATTGTTTTGTAATGGATGTAAAAATACATTGAAAAATGGGTTGAAGCGAAATCTTCGTACAAGATGAGGTCTCAATAAATTTCCAAATTATTGCAAAGTCAAATCTAGTCCAAGTTTGGGGTCCCGAGAATCTTAATGAAAGATGACGAACCTCAGTTTCTAAACGATGTGTTGACTAGGTTATGTAGTAGATATGGGATGGAACAACATTTTCTTATGCTGTATTACCCTAGTCAAATGGCCAAGTAGTAGTAACGAACATAACTAAGTAAAATATTATGTGAGCAAATGAGAAATGCTTGATAAATTACAAAGTTATTTTGGGTATATACGAGGACCCACGAAATATTTTTTCCCTTACTATATGGGATGAAAGTTATAGTTACCGTCGGGACCATCATCCATAGTCAGAGAATCAAATATTACTCGGAGAAAACAATAGTCAAGGATGAAAATTTTATGTATATTTAATTAAAGAACGACGAGATGAAGGTCGGGTTATGGAAGAGCATTATAAAAGTTTAATAAATCAAATATTTGAGTCCAAACTAAAAAGGCGAGGTATTATAAAAGGTGATCTGGTCATGAATAAAATCATCAAGGAGAGAAAGGAAAAAACAAGGGAAAACTAGCTCATAACTGAGATGAGACGTACAAAGTAATCTTTTAAGGGCATGATAGAGTGTATGGGTTAGTAGACATGCATAAGAATATAGTGGAGCACCCTTGGAACATCCAACACTTGAAAATGTATATTAAGACCATATAACATGCAAGTGAACTTTCTCTCTCTTCTGGTTGTGCATAGTTTTTGTTAATAAGGCATAATGTAAACCAGTTCATTAATAACATTTTTTCCTTAGAACGAAATATATTTTTTTAAATTTGTAAAGAAAAACCTAAAGCAAAAATGGATTTAAAAATTCGATAAATATTCATTAAAATGAAAGATAATACAAGTAAATATTTGATTTGACAATATAAATCTTTGACCATAATAATATATATACGTGTTATAGATCTTTGTCGGAGCAAACAAACAACTAATACGAGGAAGATGGGCAAGTAATGTGCTCATTATTTATTCATTGACTATATATTTGGATTAAAAAGATATAAATTTTAATAAACGAACATAGTTAATAGCCAAGCCTAAAGTTGAAACAATATAAAAATTGAACCGGTATCAGTAATAGTAATTTTAAAGACATGTTATTATGATAAAACTTGTTGATGCATTTAAAATCCTTATTCGGATATACAAAACAATTAGAAAGTTGAGAAAAATATTAGAAAACTTAATAATAGATGAAAATAAAAATAAAACTGAATAGATTATCTTTTATGTATTTGCATTTATCTTTTTTTATTTGGTAAAATTTATTAGAAAAGTTTTTAAACTTTCAAATGTTGGTCACTTATATGCAATTTTATTTTCATGTATGTTAAAATTTAAACATTTTATTATTAATATGTAGCGATGGAAAACTGCTCACCGCTGTATGGCAGGTAAAATGCATTTCGCGGATCAAGTGTAAGGGAGAGTGTTAAGAGTAAACTTGATTAGTTATCCCATATCGCTTAAACGGAATATAGTATACAATATGTAAGGGAAGAAAATGTCTCAAATGTGAGGCCTTTTGGGAGTGAAACAAAAACCAAAGTCGTACGGATCTGCAGACCCAAAGCGGAAAATATCACATTAGTTGGTGATAGATAGAAATTCTAACATGGTATCAAGAGCGAGGTTGCAACCTTTAAAAAAAAGGGAACCAACAACCGCTACTCAATGAGTGCGCACAGGGTAAACCCTTGGCGTGCCGTACTCCACCAACTCGGCTACCCCCTTGGGGGCAACGAGGTTTCAACCTGCATTCTAAGTCATGTGATGATTATATTGACTAAGGTCGGATGCATTCAGAGGATCACGTGCGGTCCTTCGGGTCTAAAGCGGACAATACCATACTAGTGTGGAGATTGCTTTTTCTTACTTATATACGGAGTCGCGCCCAAAGCGGATAATATCATACTAGTGTGGAGATCAGTTGTTCTTGCTTATATACGGAGATGGAACGGAATATGCGGTACCCATATTCCTAATGAATGGTATGAGAACACGATGATGGTGAAATTTTTGGAGGTCGAACATTAAGAACCAGCAGTCGTGGTCAAGGTGAATGATCTGCTCTATACAGTTTAGTTCAAAGTGTTTGTGACTCTTTGACTCAAAACGATGCTATGTTAAAATAAAACATTTGAACTTTAACAAGATATATAGGTAAAAAAATAGATTAATATTGGTGATCAAGTTACTTAAAATATACATATGAAATGTGTTCCGATGCTGTCTAGCCGCTAAAAACTTTGTTGTTTAAAGATTATAGAGATATAATATATTTAAAAGAACAATTAATCAGTCCATGTTTAAAGACTATATAAGTATAATATATTCAAAAGAATACTTAATCAGTTGATACCACTATATTATAGGGAATTGCTAAAAAAAGGGTCGAAATTACTCTGCGAAGTCGCTTATAATTTTTTTCAAAAATACTTTGTGAAGTTATTTTGTTTGAAGATTTTACCCTAACGCAATCTTCTTAAATATTCAAATTTACTCCGCGAAGTTATCATAATTTAAAAAAAAACCCCAATTCTCTAACTTTGCTCTACCTTCTTTCTAAAAAATTAAAAAAATTATAACTAAAATTAAAACTAAATCTAAACTAAATTAAATTAAAACTGAACTAAATCTAAAATTATAACTATAATTAAAACTAAAACTAACCTAACCTAATTGCCAAAGTAACATTCGGCACTAACCTAACCTAATCTAACACTCCCCATTCGAACACAACCCACGCCTCCTTCTCCCACCCGAAACCCACGCCTCTTTCTCCCACCTGAAACCAGTAAGATCGAAAGAACACAACACCACCCATCTAAGCCCAAATCGTCACCGGAGAACCAAATCGGAGTAAGAAGAAGGAACCGGAATGACACCGCTAAAGAAATCCGCCGAATCGGAATCGAAACAATCTACTGTAAGTTTATTTCGTTGTTGTTAGATAGTTTAGTTAGGTTTAGTTAGGGTAGTGGTGTAGTTTTAAGGGTTTTAGGGGTCTAGGTAGGATCTGGCAGAAGCTTCAAGCTTCTGCCATGGCGAAACTGTTGTTTGCCACACCCCATCACTCTAGCGTAGGTATAAGGGTGCACGCCATAGTGATTGCGTACACCTTAATACCGACGCCACAGTTGATGGCGCTGGCTGCTCCGGTCACCGGAATGGCCCGGGACCGGTTTATTCTTGTTCTTTAGTGTGTGTTAGCCTGGTTTATGCTATTATTTGTCTAAAAACGCTACCAGCATGACAATTTGTGTTTTCGACGAAACTTGATATTTAGTACGTTTTTTTTAGGTGATGGATCACGGCGACGGTGCACAGTCTGCGGATGGATCACGGACGAGGAGAATAAAAAAGCGGAGTAGGATACGGGAAGTTGGTCAGCCGGTTTTAGCTGCCGAGTCAGCAGTTCCGATGGAAGAGTTGCCTATAGTTTCCGGACCGCATGCGTCCGGATTGAGTTCAGCTTCTGCTTTCGCTTCTTGCGGACGATGACATCCTCCCCCGCCTACAGGGCAGCGTAGAGCTCCTCCTCCGTCCAGATTGCCACCGCTATTCGGCGAGGCTTTCATCTCCCACACTGCATACCACATTTGGATGGGATAGGTAATATCGAATTTCAATTTGACATTTTATGACAGTTTTGTTTTGTCCTATGTTAATTGGAAGAAATCTTTTCAGGAGCGAGAGATCCGGTTGTATCCCCATTATCCTAGTCATAGAGAATGGAGTTTGGCTGCACACGCCAGGGTACACACCGTAGTTGACACTGATGAATCCGGATTTTGTCACCACCCTTTATGAGAACCGGACAGGGTTAATTCAGACAACATCCACTTAACCAGACAGGGGCAGTTTGGACAACTTTCATTTACTGAACTATCCAAACAGAACTAAAGTATTTAAAACCTAATCACTTTATGACTAAGCTGACTATTTTCTTACTTAAAGCTAATGGGTCTTTAAATTCGACCCGAATCCATTAAACACAACCCGAAAAGCCCATATGGCCCAAAGATAAGGGTATAAATACCCAACCACCTGCATTAAATGAGGGTAATGAAAATTAAATACAACCAGGCGGCTCAATTCTCCCTCTACATTCTATCCAAATATTAAATACCCTCAAAATTCCACAAAACTCTACCCTCAAACAAAAATAAACCACATCAAATTGGCGACCACAGTGGGAGCACGACGGTGCTTGAATCTAGCATTCAAAACCATCAGAAACAACCAGTCCGAATGAATCCGGACGCACCAGAAGTACCACCGGCTTTGCTTGAAGTGGTGGGAGAAAATGATGAGTATACCATCGAGGAGCGTGATAAGTTAAAAGTTGAAATAGAAGCTCTGAGGGCAGATAGGGAAAATATGGGCATAAAAGAGAAATCAAAGGCGTCGGTTGCTCACCATACTGACAACCCTAGAGAGCATGAGCCTTTGAAGACCCATGTGAGTACGAAGAAGACTCATGCTAGCTCCAAAAAGTCTCACCGGTCCAAGCCGGTGGAGAGCTCTGATTCAGACTCAGAATCTTCCAGTAGCTCCTCGGGGGAAGATGGAGTTGAAGAATCCCTGTCATCCAGCAGTGATGCGGGCCGATCGAAAAAAAAACAAAAGTTGGTTAAGAATTATTCAAGAAAAAGGGATAGGCATGAAAAGTTAAAGAGGCATATAGGCAAATGATCGTCTCATAGCCGGAGACACATAGATCGGATGCTGGTGGATCCTTTTGCCTTCCATGATGAGCCAGGTATCTTTACAACTCCTAACGAGGATACCGTTTTCAGTCGTGGCCGGAATTGCAAACAATCTCCACTGTCATCCAAGATCCTGTCCGGGAACCTTCCTAAGAGGTTTGATAGTACGAAACTGGAAAAATACGATGGCAGTAAAGACCCGGACAACCACTTGGAACAGTTTAAAAATTTCATGATGAATTTTGATGATGATGACAAGTTGCTTTGTAGAGCATTCTCCCAATCCTTTACGGGGAGTGCTCTGAAATGGTATAACAGCCTACCACAGGGATGCATCAGAAATTTCGATACCTTTTGGGTGGCCTTCTGCAGGCAGTTTGTTAGAAGTAAGGAGGTGAATGTCAATGGAGACACAACCATCCATTGTGCCCAAGAAACGAACGAACCTCTAATAGAATACATAAGTCGCTTTGTAAAAACCAAAAATGGGTTGGATGATTGCTTTGAACAGGTAGCAATAGCTTATCTGAGGTAGGACTTAAACCCTGGAAATTTGGCTGATTTAGTGACCAGAAAAAAGGCCATGACATGGGGAGGTCTACTGAATCAAGTTGGAAAGAAAATTAACGTGGATGAAACAAAGAAAACTAGGTTGCACATGCAGGTGAGGTCTGACCCGGCTGCACCAAAACCAAACCAAAATCAGTCCAGGAACAAGACAAGAGAGGCCGAGCAGGGTCATAACATAGCCAAAGCTCAGTCTCAGCTAGCTGCGTCTGCCCAAAGTCAACAATCTAGAAATAAACGAGGGCCTTGGGTTCAACCGGAGTTGTTTGATGAGCTAAAAGAAAATGTAGCCACCATTTATGACAAAACAAAAGAAGAAGTACACTATAAAAGGCCGGCTGCATTACAATCCCCTAGCGAGAGCCGTAACAATTGTTTCTGTCGGTATCATAATGATACTAGCCATACCACTGAGGATTGTATTGATTTAAAGCAAGAAGTCTAGAATTTAATTGAAAGAGGAAAGTTGGGAGCATATGTTAAAAGAAGAGGAGGAAATAGGCCTAATAACGCTCATCGGGCTGGTCCAAATAATGCAGGCACATCAGCTCCGGAGGGAGCTATGGTGATAATCAAGAGATTCAATGTAGAGTCAGAGTACTTGGACCCTGACCCAACTCGAAATAGAGTGGGTTCCATTGAGGAACGTTGCAAGATGGTCTCCGGGCTTATTAACTTTTTTGAATCACTCACAATTTTCGGAGGGGATACCATGACAGCACCCACTGCTTCTTCGAGAAAGAGGCATGTTCATACTTTAGCTACCTAACTGGAGGGAGGCATGACTTCTTATCAATCGCAGATTCCATTTCCTTTCATTGTTTTTTATGAGGATGGCTTGAGGGATATAGATGGTCCTCATGAAGATGCTGTAGTTATAGGAGCATCCATCGGGGGCAATGACATAAGACGGATTTTGTTGGACACTAGGAGTTCAGCCAATATCATCTTTTTAACTTCTTACAAAAAGATGAAGAATCCAGCAGTAATTCAACGTTCGAACAGATCAATTTTGGGTTTCATTGGAAGCTCAGCAGATGTGATCGTGGAGTTTGAGGAGGAAGTTTTGTTAGGCAAGGGCCTTTTTAAATAAATGGTTAGAATACTGTTCGTCATAGTGGATTGTCCCACTTGTTATAATGCTATTCTGGGAGGTCTTAGCTCTCTAGGATGCATTCAGTGGCCTCAACAGTCCACCAATGTTTGAAATACGATGTGCAAGGACAAGTGGGAGTTGTTCGGAGCAGCCAAAATGTAGCAAGAGAGTGTTATGCAACAGCACTGGCTCTTCGGACGTTGGGGGCAGTTCGTATCAATGAGAAATAGCAGTTTGAGGGGCTTTCCGGGCGTGAGGGTGAAATTGATGACCCCAAAGAGACCCCGGGAGTTTTAATACCGATTGAAGAAGTTGAAACACATTCTTTGGAAGAGGGAAAAAATGTTAAGATAGGATCCAAAATGACATCGGAATTAAAGGGTGAAATGTTGAAGTTCCTAAAAGACCATCAACATGTTTTTGCTTGGTGCAATGCTGATGTTACCGGGGTTCCAGCAGATATTATATCACACCAATTGTCCATCCGAAGAGACATACCACCTGTGGTACAAAAGAGAAGAGCTTTTTCTAAGGGAAAGGCTGATGTCACAGTTCAAGAAGTCGACAGGCTTACTAAAATGGGGCACATAAAGGAGTCGCAGTATTCTTTATGGACAGCCAATCCGGTATTGGTGAAAAAGAAAAATGGCAAGTGGTGCATGTGTATCAATTTTACAGATCTCAACAGAGCTTGCCCAAAGGATTTGTACCCGGTTCCCCGGATTGATCAGTTGGTGGATTCCACATCTGGGAACAAGCTGCTGTCTTTCATGGATGCCTTCTCCGGGTACAATCAGAATCAAGTATATCCAAAGGGTCAGGAGCATACTATGTTTGTTACCGATAGGGGCCTTCATTGTTACAAGGTGATGCCATTTGGGTTAAAAATGCTGGGGCTACTTATCAGAGGTTGGTAAACAAAGCTTTTGCTGATCAAATTGGAAGAAACATGGAAGTATACATCGACGATATGATGGTAAATAGTGTGGATGAAGAGCTATACTTAACAGATCTCCAAGAAACTTTTGCTAACTTAGTAAAAGTAAATTTGAAGCTAAACCCAGAAAAGTTTGTGTTTGGAGTGCAGTCCGGAAAATTCATAGGATATGTAATAAGTGAACAAAGGATACAGCCTGATCCGGACCAACTTAATGCTCTATTCCAAATGGAGCCTCCTCGGAATATTAAAGAAGTACAATAGTTGACTGGGAGGTTGGCTGCGTTAAATCGATTCATTTCAAGGTCTTCGGATAGATGTGCCCCGTTTTTCCAAACTTTAAAATGTGCAAAGGGATTCGACTGGTCTTCACAATGTGATGAGGCCTTCAATGAAATCATAAAACATATGTCCTCCCCCAAGACTTTATTTAAACCTGTTGACAGAGAGACACTTTTCATATACTTGGCAGTTTCTAGTTATGCGATAAGTGCCGTATTGGTGAGGGAGGTAGATAATTATCCCCGTCTGGTGTATTACATCAGCAAGAGCTTAATAGATGTAGAAAAACTCTATCTGAAGCTTGAAAAGTTAGCGTTAGCCTTAGTAATTGTTGCAAGGAAGATGAGGCCTTATTTCCAGGCTCATCCTATTATTGTCCAGACGTCTTTTCCCTTAAAAAGCGTTCTTCAAAAGGCAGACGTTTCAAGTAGAATGACTAAGTGGTGAGTGGAACTAGGAGACTTAGATATTGATTTTGCCCCTCAGACAGCAATCAAAGCCCAAGCTGTGGCTGATTTCTTAGTTGAATTCCATTCAGATAGGGATATAGAGCAAACAACTGATATGAAAGATAAAAAAGTCTGGGTCGTCCGGACTGATGGTGGATCAAGTACCATGGGATGTGGTGCAGGGGCATGCTTGACCTCTCTGTATGGTGACATAATGTATCAAGCTATATGTTTTGCTTTTATGGCTTCTAATAATGAGTCTGAATATGAAGCCGATATAGCTGGTTCAAAGTTAGCTCTTATTTGTGGAACCAATGGGTCAAGTTGATGAGCGATTCTCAACTTCTTATCCATCATGCACAAGGTCAATCCGAAGCAAAAAAGGAGCAGCTGGTAAAATACTTACTTCTTCTTAAAGATGTGGTACTTAAGTTCAAGAGTATCGTTTATGAGCACATACCCCGAACAAAAAATATACTGGCAGAATCCTTGGCAACCATAGCCTATACTGAGTCCTACCTTTGGATTCATGTGCTGGAGTGTCCATCCATTCAATTCAGTATGGGTAAGGAGGAAGAAAGCTTCGATATACAGATAAAACAGCCTCAAGATTGGAGGTTTCCTCTCCTTTAATATCTCTCAGTTGGCATCTTGCCTCTGGATAAATCAATAGCAAGAAAAGTAAAGTACAAGGCTTGTGGTTTTATCATCCTAAGAGATGTTGTTTATAAGAAGTCTTACAGTAAACCCCTCTTATGATGTTTGGGGGTTGATGAATCTCAAATAGTGCTCTCCGAATTACATGATGGTGAGAGATCAGCTCACTGTGGATTTAGGGCTCTAACAATAAGAGTTTTGTTAGCTGGGTATTATTGACCCTCTATAATGCAAGATGCTAAGGAGTTGGTAAGAAGGTGTGACCCATGCCAGAGATATAGCAACGAAATTCATATTCCAGCCACCCGTTTAGAGTCAATTTTTTAGCCAATACCTTTTCCTCGATGGGGGTTGGATTTAGTAGGACCTCTTCCCATGGCGTCCGGAGAGCGCAGGACTATAATTGTTGCTATTGATTACTTTTCAAATTGGATCGAAGCCGCTCCATTTGCAGGTACAACATCGAAAGCTGTTATAAAGTTCATTTTATCCAATATCTGTTGCAGATTTGGAATTCCACAGAGGATAACAACAGACAATGGGCCACAATTCGGCAACAAGGATGTGGAGAGTTTTTGTGCCTCTAGAAGTATACAACATTGCTTCTCTTCTCCTTTCCATCCACAAGTAAATGGTCAGGTTGAGGTGGCTAATAGGACAATACTGTCCGGTTTAAAGAAGAATTTAGAAGGGGCTGCTGGAAAATGGCCTAGTTACTTGCAAGAGGTTTTGTGGGCTTACCGGACCACTCCCGGAGCTGCAACGCAAGAGTCTCCCTTTGCCTTAGTATATGGGATAGATTCCATAGCTCCCATAGAAGTTACTCTCCCTTCATTTCGAGTGCATAATTTTTTCGAACACACTAACGAAGTGGAAATTAGAGCCCAACTTGACTTAATAGATGAAAAAAGAGTTAAGTCTCACCTCAGAGTTGCACACTATCAAGGTTTGATGAGAAGCAGGTTCGCTTCTAAAGTTAAGAGGAGGGGTTTCAAACCGGGGAGCAAGGTGTTGAGAAAAGTCTTCCTACATACTAAAGAAAAGCAGTTTGGTAAGTTGGCTCCAACTTGGGAAGGACCCTATGTCGTCATTGAAAAGCTTAAGCATGGGACATACCGGCTCCAAGACAAAGATGGAAGGATTTTGAATCACCCTTGGAATATTGAGCACCTCCGGATGTACGTGGAGTAGAAACTATGTAAATATTTACTTGTTTAAAAGTTCATGTAAATATTTGGGGGCATACTCTTTCCTACCCTGGTGGCGCGGGAAGGTTTTAATGAGGTGTCCGGGCTTTTTTATGAAATTTGATGCTTTCTTAAAAATTCGGAGTGTTTTTTACTTAAATTATTTCTTGTGAAATTATTATTTAAACATAGGCCGGATTAAATTAAAGGAGTGATGACTATTTGAACATTTGTCATCGGAGAAATTAAACACTCTCACTTTAGAATGTTTATGAAATAACTAAAGGCTGTTTAAACATTAGCCACCATAATTGAAAAAATATTAAAATATGAAAGAGTTGTGCAAAACAAAGATACCCATTGAAACAACTGATGTGCCTTGGCCATCCAAGGACTTTAGATTGTCAAAACAAAAAACATTTATCCGGACAAGGACCGGACACAGTTACAAACAATTCCTTGGCCAGCCAAGGACTTTGGTTCAATCAAAACAAAAGTGAAAAGATAATTGATATTCTAAGACTGAGCCTCTGAAGATGGCTCAGCCTCACTAGTTTTCTTCTTCTTGAGGTCATCATTTTCCTGATCCGGACTCTTCCCAGTGTTCCTTTTTTCATCGGTTGTGTCATCACTGGAGTAGCCAAGCTTGTCACCATCAGCCACCATATGGAAGGGGAGGTCTTCATACTCTACAAAAGTCCATAAGTCTCCCAGATTCCTCTTCGAAAATTTCTCATGAAAGAGCAAGACCATGTCCGACTTCACCTTGGCATACATTTCTTCTTGAGTGTCTATCACTTGGTTGGTATAATCATCAATCTTGGCTTGGATTTTTGCCTCTTGCTCCCTTAGCAAATCAGTTTTTTCTTGTGTAGCCTTGGACACCGAGTCCTCGAGCGAGATCTTGTCGTTGGTCAAAGTATGAATGACCATGTCCTTAGCCTTCACCTCCTCTTTCGAAGAAGAGAGATCTTTCTACAACTCGGACTGCTTTGCCCCGAGTTCTTTGATAGTATCTTCTAATGAAGCTACCTTTGTGGCCTAACCCTCCTAGTTATTCTTTAACTCCTCTATTTCCCTCTTCAAAACATCAGCATTTTGGTTGGCAATGAGGAGGTCACCGGACAACTTCTCTTTGTCAGAATTAAGGGCAGTAATAATAGCTGACTGACCTCGCACTTGTTTCTCCAAACTAAGCACTGGCTGAATATTACTCAATATAGAGTGAGTTATAACATCTCTTTCACTTGAAACAGAGAAAGACTTACCATTGAAGATAACAATGTTTGAAGTGCTTGGAGGGAGGTAGGGCCCAGCAAAATCATCTTTGGGGAGGTTTTCAAAGTAGTCACCAAGCCCCTCAAGCCCAGTAATGTCGACACCGTCAATACTGATATCCCCTCTTGGTTTGTTGGAGCAGTTTCCTCCACTTCGGTGGGGTTGGCTTCAACCGCACTCTGCTTGCCCTTAACTTTATTGCCCTTCATCTTACTTGGGGCCTTGGCTCTTCCAGGTAGATACAATGCCTCGTCCGGTGCGTGTGTTCTTTTGAGGACTACTTCCGGAGGGGGTGGGGTGGTAAGTTCCTTCCAAGATAAGTCCCTCCGGTTAGTGGTGTTCCAAAGGTAGGACCTTGCAAGATTGCCTCGGGTAAAGGCGTTGTGGAAGCGATTCCCCCACTTTTCAGTAGTCCAAGGGTTTAGCTTGGTGCAAGTGGTCTGCCCGGCCTTCAAGTAGTCATTAAAGTCTTTTGATAGCACTATCAAGAAACAAAAAAGAAAAGACAAGTCAGATAAACAAATTTATAAAAAAAAAATGGGATTCTTACCATCGCTTCGCCATCTGCTGATAAGGAGACTCGGGTTGGTACTGGCTTTAATCTTCCTCCCATTCTCCCAGCCACTACTCACAAACAGAAAGTGAGTCTTCCAATTTCTCTCCGACTCGATCAGGTCACTGCTTTATAATTATCACCCATGTTGAAGTGATAGAAGGGAATATGATGGTTTCTGCAGAGGCTGGCCACAGCTGCAAATTCCTCCATTGGAAGAGGAATTCTGGAGAGCCTGGAGGCCATGATACATGCCATGAGGGTGTACCATGCGTTAGCGCTCATTTGACTTGGGCAAAGTTTGATGAGATGAAAATATTTGACTATCTCCGGATCTAAGGGAAACCTTAGTCCCCAGTTGAAGAGCTCAGTGAAGAAAACTATTTCACTGAGCTTGTAGTCTATCGGTGTTTCAGGGTCTACTGGAATCCTCATTTTGACATTCTCCCGGATTCCCCACTTTGTTCTCATTTGACTCAGTTCGGTTGTATGGATGAAGGCGTAGTTAAGTTTTTGCAAAGCTATCAAATATTTAACACTTACCTTGTTGAAACAAGGTCCCACTTTTTCCACAAGGACCTCCGGCAAATCTGGATGTCTTAGGCATAGTTTTTCTTTTCCTTTATCCTTCTTGGCAGCAGCAGCTTCAATTGTTTGACCGGAGACTTTGGACTCAAACGAAGCCTCTTCAATAGAATCCTCCATTACTTCTTCCATTACCAAGGAGGGGTTTTCAGTTGTTTTTTGGTGACGGGAGTTAGAGGTTGGCTCAGCATGCTCTCCGGACTGTTGGGTTACACTGGTTTCTTGTACTCTGACCTCCAGCTGGGGCTCAGATGCAGTGGTTTCTTTTCGGAGACTTGAGCTAGATGCCTCCGGTCCGGACAGCTTGTCCTTAGGAATTTTGATGGGTGCCTCTGACCCCGTATTGCTCTCTTTGGCCCATGATTTGGAAGGCGTACCTTTTAAAGTTTGTCCTTTTACCAAGCGACCTCTTCTCGATCTACTAACTTCTCTGGATAGGCATCAATATCTGATCCTATGGCAATAAAATGAGAAGGCTTCTTAAAACTGGTGACTACTTGCCCTCGTTCAACAGTGGGGTATGATTCCTGAACCGACGAGCCTGAAACAATTAGTGAGAGGTTGGTTTGGAACAACCTCTTAGGTTTAAGGCTTTTGGTTGAAGAAGAGCCCTGGTCAGGCTCTGTGCTTGGTGTTACTGGTTTGTCAACAGGGGAAAGAGGGAGGCCTGCAGTAATGCGCATTTCTCGTTCAACCTTTTGGGCCTTTTCTAACTCTTGATAAATTAAGCCACCCACCGTTGATTAAAGCGTTCCTAGCTGTGAACATAAACTCACACCAAAAGAAAGTATTTATTTTTTAGAGAAATATTTGAAGTTTAAACAGAGTAAGGATGAAGAGGATGATAAAACAGTAAAGAAGTAACTAATTTATAGTAAATACGCAAAAAGATGCTTTGATACCTAGGATAATTCGAATGGGTTGCAATGATTAAGGAACGACGCTCATGTCATCCTCATTAAATGAAGAAGTTACTTTTTGAAGAAAGTGGGAGCGCCGTTCTAGGTGAAAAAGCGGCTGATGTGGCGAACCAGAGAGAGACACGTGTCCCACGATTTCTGGAAAAAAAACCGTTTATTTCTGAGAAATTTTTAAGTTCGGATAAGGCTATTACTAAGTTCAAGAATCTGTCCGGATATGGCTGTGACCAGCTACAAACTATTTTTTAGGTCTTGTCAAAGGCCTTTGAATACCACCTAAAAAAGGGGCTACAGATGAGTCTGGATTTTGTCACCACCCTTTATGAGAACCAGACAGGGTTAATTCAGACAACATCCACTTAACAGGACAGGGGCAGTTCGGACAACTTTCATTTACTGAACTATCCGAACAGAACTAAAGTATTTAAAACCTAATCACTTTATGACTAAGCTGACTATTTGCTTATTTAAAGCTAATGGATCTTTAAATTCGACCTGAATCCATTAAACACAACCCGAAAGCCCATATGGCCAAAAGATAAGGGTATAAATACCCAACCACCTACATTAAATGAGGGTAATGAAAATTAAATACAACTAGGCAGCTCAATTCTCCCTCTACATTCTATCCAAATATTAAATACCCTCAAAATTCCACAAAACTCTAGACAAAATTACCCTCAAACAAAAATAAACCACATTAGACGCCACTCCGTTCGGTGGTCTCATAGAGTCGTTCTATCAAATGCACACACACTCCAACATGAGGGAGGTTTTCCTAGAGCGGTGGCATATGAAGACTAATACTTTCCATTTCTCGTTCAGAGAGATGACGATTACTCTGGACAACGTCCACAAAATTTTGGGACTCCCAGTTCAGGGTGAGCTTGCTGTGTTTCCTGCTATATTTGACAAGAGTCTGGCCATGCACGAGTGCGCTGAACTGCTTATGTTGGATGAGTTATCCTTCGTGACGGAGGTTGAGAAACGCAAGGGCGTTGGTTTGAGGTTTAAATGGCTCCGGAGTAGGTTTAGTGGGCCAGAGTTCTGCGATGACAGCCCTGGTCTGAGTGATATAATGGTGGATGCGGCTGCCCGCGCCTACATATTACATATGTTCGGCACGGTAATATTCCCGGACAAGAGAAACATGTACTCCAATTACAAGTATTTGTTTTTGTTGCGCGATTTGACTCCGCAGGGTGTCGGTAGGTACTCATGGGGTAGTGCTGTTCTCGCTTACTTATACCAACATCTGGGTGAGGCCTCCTTTCACGACACGAGGACTATGGCCGGATGTACCGGTTTGCTGGACACGTGGATACGAGATCATTTTGTCATGCTCTGTCTTGTTACTCGCTCCACTTATACTGAGCCCGACCCCACTATTGCTCGATGGGATACAGTTGCAGCAGTATCTGACTCTAGGACGAAGCTGAACCTTCGTATCTCCGTCAACAACCTGGAAGAGAGCGATGTAAGTCTTATTCTTTAGTGATCCCAAAAATGATTTTTGTATGTGTTTATGTTCATACGTGAAATATTGCATTCAGTCACCTCCTGCAATACGTAAGAAGTAGAAAAACAAATTAAACCGGCATTCCGGATAAGTTAAGCCCATTTCGCCAATAAGAAGGCGTAGGACACCTTCCCTACGCCAGCGTCTGGCGTAGGGAACCCTCCATACGCCACACGAGTGGCGTAGGAAAGGTCCCCAACGCCAATAGACGGCGTGGGAATCATGTTCTACGCCTTCTCATTGGCGTACGGTATGTTGTCCACGCCAGAGGGTGGCGAAGAACACCAAATACGGGTTTTTTAAAAAATCGATTTTTCGCGAAAATTAAAGAGGGAAATGCAATGTAACTCCTCGGCGACCATGCTGCTCTACGTGGGAAGTGCTTCCGACTCTTTTCCGTCCATGTTGTAAAGGTTTTGAATTTCTTTTAAAAATGGGTTTTCTTGGTTGTTAAGTTTCTATTTTTAGTAGGTTTGAAGAAGATGAAGTTTGAAATTATGTTTGCAACTTCATGGAGTAGTTTGGACTCTAAAATGGCAGGACTTGTAATTAATTAGACTTCCAAGGGTTTTTTGAGTTTTTTGGTTAGTGGCATTTTTGTAAATATTGAAAATCAGAAACATTCGACTTCACGGAGTAGTTTTGGCTTTTTTTAGCAATTCCCTATAATCTATTCAAAAGAACACTCAATCAATTCATACCATGCTAGAGAGATCTAGGCGCCGGACCGAGAGAACATGTTTCCCGAGAATCGATAACCGGAATCGAATTGATAAAAGTCAGACTGAATTTTAACGGTTTGATTCGCGGTTCTATTTTAAAAACTAAAACCATAAAAATGGTTAGAAACCGAACCGATAAAATCGATTAGGAATCAAACGTATAAAATCGGTAAACCGATAGAATCGATACGAAATCGAACCAATAAAATTGTTATAACCGATTATTGTTTTATTAATTTTTATTTTTTATACATTTATTGTCAAAATTAATAGTTAATTACCAAATTTTAATAAAAATAAAAAATTAACTTCTAAACTTTAATTTTAAACAAAAAAAATTGAAAATTATTTTATAATTTAATTTTTTTTAATTGAACCGGACCGGACCGGACCGAAACGGACCGAACTAAGATCGATTCGACAAAACCGAACAGGACAGAACCAAACTGAAACGAACCGAAAACTTAGCGGTCCGGTCCGATTCAAAAATAAAACCGAAAGCTTAATAATTTGATCTCGTCCAGTCAAAATCTCAAACGATAACCGTTAGAAATATGGATACCGCATATTCCACCTCCATATATAAATAAAAACAATCTGATCTCAACATATTACTCATTTTGTCAGCCTAAAAAGTCGTATGGTTTCGTTTTTAGTCCACTTCCAAAAATTTCATACTAGTGGGAAGGTAAGAGGTAAGATGGGGAATTTGATTACCATTACCCATTGTTTTGAATGAAACAACCGGCGCCCGCTGTTCTCCACATTTTGTTAAGAGCCAGTATTGACCCCACGGTTTTAAACTCATACAAAGATGGACAATCTATTGGACTCGATAGTGTACTGCTAAAATACGCACAAATGGTCAAGTTGTCTGACAATAAATGTCAAGTAGTGGATAGAATGAATAATCATAAGTAACCGTGGTGGTTTGAGTCCATGGTTGATCTAACTCTAAATTGTGTATTATTGTTTGAGTATTGGTATTGCTGGATGAATAATAATTTGGTATTATTTGATTTGAAATTAGTAATATAGAGTTTTATTTAAGATCATGCAACTGTTTATAATTTCTAATGCCGAAATTAGTTAAGCCAAATTATCAAGTTACTCCATGAAGTTTTTTATTAAAGGCTCTAAAAATATGAAGTTTTTATTAAAGAAATGCATCTTTCATTATCGAGAGATGTACGATTAATAAGTTAATGTCCCACCGCAAATGCATATGATGATAACTATCTCGTAACTTTGAACTCTATGTTATTCTTATGGAATAAAGATATCTACATGCATTAAAATTTATTCTGAATCTTAATAACAAATTATTTTATTATTTCAAATCAAACATCCAAAATCGATCTGAATTTTCTATACCAATAATAATAATAATAATAATAATAATAATAATAATAATAATAATAATAATAATAATAATTATTATTATTATTGATATAGTTGAATTTTGTCTAACAGGTTAAAAAAAATAATAGAACGAGAAGAACAAAATCGAAACAACAATAATATATGTGTAAAATATATATTTTGAATAAAAAATTCTTTTTTTATTTTTGATATTTTTTTTTAACTTTCATCAACCTCCAAAATTATTTGAATGAAGAACATTTGATATTTTGGACAAGTAATTCCTTATTAATATATAGTATTGGCTTGGTATTTTTTGTTGCACTCCCCAAATTGGACAACACTTGACCATCTAGTCTCGATAGGGGTCGTAACGAAGCTTGCCATTTGAAAAAGTTAAGATGCACCTGACTAGTTGTTCAAGCTATGAGTGGAGCGTCCATTTGACCCTCGGTAAATATTTACTATACTATTTACCATGTTGGGTAGCATTTGGTCATTTGGCCCAATCGTGGGTCAGACTAAGTAGGAATTATAGCCATAAGAATTATAGCCAAGGGGAGACGGTGCATGGTGGTTCCACACTATTTGTGGTGACTGGCTATGGTAAGTTTGTGAAGGCTCGTAAGGGTTTTTTTAAATTTTCTGTAGTGGATACATGTGTATATTCTAGATTAATTTAAGTGTAAGTCGATGCCACGCCTTCGGGATAAGTTTGATGACCTTGAGGACCAACAGCAGGCGGACGGTAATAACTGCGAAGATGAAGTCTTGCCATGTAAAGTAAGTGATTATTGGTGTTATTGTTCAATGAGATCGACTCTCCTGAAGGCATGGTGTCAGTTTCGACCGTTTGGATTCTTGCGTCATTTCCACCAACGGGTTGCTTTTTCAGAGTTTCGTCATTGTATTATTTACCAAGCTTAGGTTGGGATTTAAATTTCAACATGAAGAAACTAAATCTTATTCTTCTTTTTAATTCTCTAACTTTGTTCCCAGTTTTTGTTTTTTTGGTTATGTTTCTTAAAGTTTTTTGTTTTTTTAATCCATCTCTTTAATGGTAGAATTGTTTTATGTCTGGTGTTAGGATTATGTAGCATATAATATTTATATTCCGTACTTAATTTGTTGTACTCAGCTTGAGCCGTATTAGTTTGAAAAGAGTTGGGGGTGACTTGTAACTTTGCTTTTAAATGGGTCAATATAAAAGTCTATGTTCGCTCACTTTGAATAAACAGAGAATGTTTCCTACATTCAAATTGTCTTCTTCGGGCTTCTCTGTCCATATTCTAGTTAAAATCCAATCCTTGACTAGGTCTGAGTTGAATTCTAAACATAAATTGCAAACATACTTAAATTTGAACAACATGATCCAAGCAGTAGTTAGTACGTAATTATAAAAACATCAAATAATAAGATAGATAAGTTGCGACTAACATCTATAGTCGCAAAATTACATGAACAAGTCCATACAAGCTGCACTTGGAGACATATATATATATAGTCTTATTTTGGATGCACTTCACTCGGCCAATATATGCGAATCCATCACCACCTTGGAATTATTCTTCCCCTCCTTGCTAGAAACTGCAGCTCTTTTCTTTTGCGATTCATTTGGCAGCTTAACATCGGTGGCCAATCCAACAGCTTGGAGAAATCTGATGACATACCATGTAGTATCTATCTGCCACCATTCAAGTCCATGTCTTGCAGAGGTTTCAAAAGCGTGATGGTTATTGTGCCAACCCTCTCCAAATGAGATAATTGCTACCCAGCTAGGTTTATCAGTGAAGTAAAATTAATTATATAGTAATGTTAAGATGCATGTGAAGTAAATTTTTTATTTAGTGAAAAGAATTAGTACAAGTTGTTCGTGGAATTATCTCCAGTTTTCCAGGGTCTTGCTCCCCACAAATGGCACACGGAGCCTACAAAAAACGTAGAGTGGTACGAATAAACGATCCTCACTCCCTGCATTCATATCATTATTGTTAAAAAGTTGGTAGGTTATAATATGTATACTAGCTGGTATGCATATATTGTTCTTAGAAAACTGGTATGTTATTTATATCTTTGATTTAAGAAGACAATTATAAGTAATTACACAATAATGAGGCATCAAACCAACTATATAGTCAACTGGATACAAAACCCGTATGTTATATACTATGTAGAGCTTAGGTGACATATGATTACTTACCATTCCCCATACAAAGTAGGGTAATCCTCCTGCTGCATAAAGGAGAAGGCCAAGCGCACCTAGATGAAGCAACTGTGTCTTTTGAAGAAACCTATAAAATGGCTGTTTCTTTAAATCCCGAACATTATCTTGTCTTCCCCGCTGCACACCATAAAACATTTTGTTATTTTTATAGATTGATTTTAAATTGTGGAAATTTGATAAAAATTACTTACACCTATCTTTTTGTAGAAAACGTCATCCTGGAAGTACCAACCCAAGTGAGCAAACCAAAATCCTGCAATCGGGCTATGCGGATCTCTTTCCGTATCTACGTGTTTGTGATGGTGTCTGTGATTGCTCACCCATTCAATCGGATCTCCCTGTAACGAAAAATTAATAATGATAACCACTGGATAATAAATAATAGGAAAACCAAGTAGATAAGAAGCTTAAATCTTAAAAAATATAGATACTGGATTACTTGCCTGGGCAGCCAAAACTCCGCAATAGGCAAAGAAGTACTCGAGCCATTTGGGAAGCTTTAAACTAGCATGAGTAAGCAGCCTATGGTAACATAAAGTAACACCAAAAAGACCCGTGACAACCATAAGGATACAAGCGACGGCCAAAGCTTTGGCATTGTAGTGGAATGGTGCAAGAAGAGCAAGTAAATGGGTGGATACAAGAGCAATAGTATTTCTTACATCCCAAGTCCTCCATGTTTTTCCCATTTTTGAAGTTGTGTTTGATTATGTTTTGATGGAAAAACGATAATGACTTTATATTGCAACTTTAACGTACGTGTTTTTTGTACTACTTGGTAGCCTATAAGCCAACTAGTATGTGTCTTAATTTCGGATAAGATCGAGGTTGCATGGGCTGCAGTTAAGTCTCTTGATCAATATGAATTTGACATTGACTGCGTGACCGATTAATTAAGGAAAATGAGTTTCATGTACATAGACATACAGAGCGGGTTCTATGGTCTTAACTCTTAAGGGCCTGGCATAGGTGAAAGGAAGTCAAAGAAGTCAAAGAAGTCACGTCAAACTTATTAATCTTCTGGTTGGACAACAAAACATTGATTACATTACCATGCACTCGAGATTTTCTTGGGGGTAATGTTATCATTATGGCTGTCAACGGTTCTCCGGAACCGGGACCGAACCGATAAGAACTGGATCGAGAATCGGACTTAACTTTAACGGTCCGGTTCATGGTTCCATCTTAAAAACCGAAAACCGATAAGGAACCGAAATAATAAAACCAATAGGACCGAAGAAACCGATACGGAATCGAACCGATGAAACCGATAAACCGGTAGAACCGATAAGAAATCGGACCAATAAAACCGTTAAAACTGATTATTTATTATTATTATATATTCTTTTATAAATTATAGTATCAAAATTAATAGTTAATGACCAATTTAAAAAAAAAATCAATTTACAAACTTTAGTTTTTATATAATTTATTTTAATAAAAAAATAATTAAAAATCAATTTTTAATTGATTTTATTTTTTTAACTGGACCGAACCGGACCGAAACCGGACCGAAACGGGACCGGACCGAATCGAAACCGGAACCAACCGGACCGGACCGAACCGAATCGAACCGAAAGCTTAGCGGTTCGGTCCGGTTCCAAAAATTAGAACCGAAAGCTTAGCGGTCCGGTTCGGTCCGAACCGATAAACTTAGCGGTCCGAACCGATAAACTTAGCGGTCCGATCGGTTTCTTCAAAACCCGGACGGAATCGGACCGATAACAGCCCTAGTTATCATCCACAGATACTCCCACGTCAAAATCTGTCGATGAATATAATTTACTTTGATAAAATGTAGAGTAACGGTCTTTTTTTTAATTCTTGGTAGAGTATATGGACCAACACTTTGTAGTAATACCATATTTATTTTTTAGATGCTATTGAAGTCTCATTTTACATTTTAAACATCGAATATACCAACAAAACTGTGCGTGTTTATATGTTCAAAATAAACCATATTGTTACAAAATGTTATTTTGCAACTAGTTAACCGCGATTAATGTTTATTTTTTTACTAACTCACCAAAAATTTGATTATGGATTTACCACGAATTAGGTGGATACAATATTAATCGGCCGTTTTGTTATTAAATCTCTATGCAATTATCACAAAATAGTTCAAGCACTGAACATATACGAAGGAAAGACTTAAATGAACACAGGATTTAACGTGGTTCGACAATTGTCTACGTCAACGGGTGCCGCCAGATAAAATAGTTTCTCTATGATAAAAAATGTTAGAGATTGCAGATTTTGTTTTGTGTAGTCCTAGTAGTCTATTTATAGGGAATTAATAGAATTACTAGACAATGGGCCTAATGGGCTCATAAACTCTTTTAGAAAAACCATCCATTGTATTACAGCTTGTCAATGACACAAAACTGTATTGCCGAGCACGGTCCAATATCAAAGCACTATTCGACTCATTCATAACAAATCTTCCCCTTGAGGCGAATATCCTTTCTTCACTATCAACAAAGAAACTTCTCTTCTTCTGACTCACAAAATTCCTCTAAGGCATTCACTCTATACTGCGAACACCAATCCAGTTTAGGCACTCTCTAAACTTTCGAACTGATACTGCCTTGGTCATTATATCTGCTGGATTATCGTATGTAGACACTTTCTTAAAATCAACAATTCCCTTTGATATTATATCACGAATAAAATGATACCTCACATCTATGTGCTTTGTACGGTCATGGTACATCTGGTTCCATGTAAGGTGTATGGCGCTTTGATTGTCACAAAACACTTTTGTAGTAGTCTTATCCAAGCCCAAATTTGCCACCAAACCTTACAACCATATTGCCTCTTTAACTGCTTCTGTTACCACCATATACTCTGCCTCTGTTGTAGATAAAGCTACAGTAGCTTGTAACTGTGTTTTCCAACTCATCGCACTCCCAGCTAGAGTAAATACATATAATGTCACAGATCTTCTTTTATCTATATCACCTGCAAAATCAGAATCAACAAAACCAACCAATGATCCTGCAACATCATTCAGCGATTCACCAATATCGGTCTTGTTGAAAGTTAATCCAGCGTTCACAGTATTCTTAAGATACTGAAGTATCCATTTCACTACCTGCTAGTGTTCTTTCCGAGGACATCCTATATACCTGCTAACTACACTAACCGCATGTGACATATCAGGACGTGTGCATACCATAACATACATGATACTGCCAATTGCACTTGCATATGGAACCTTCGACATTTGTTCCAACTCAGCATCGTCATTGGCCGGTCCTACTAGAGACAACTTGAAATGAGTAGCAAATGGATTGCTAACTGCTTTAGCATCAAACATGATGAATCGTTGTAACACTTTCTTAATATAGCTTCATTAAGACAAGTGTAATGATCCTAAATTTTTGTTCCTGATAATCTCCATACCAAGAATTTTCTTTGCTCTACCCAGATCCTTCATCTCAAACTTGGCACTAAGCTGTTTATTTAACTGTAAAATGTGTGATATACTACAAGCAGCAATAAGCATATCATCCAATACAACAACAAGTAAACATAAGAATCATCCGACATCTTTTGATGATACACACAACTATCATATGGGCTCCTCGTGAACCCTTTTGACACCATGAATGTATCAAAACCTTTGTACCATTGCCTAGGTGACTGTTTCAAACCATAGGGTGAATTTTTCAACAGACAAACTTTATCCTCCATATTAGGTTATATAAATCCCTCTTGTTTCCTCATGTAAATTTGCTCCTCAAATTCATCATGTAGAAACGCAGTCTTCACACCCAACTGCTCAAGCTCTAAATCTTGCAAAACTACTATGGCTAACAAAACTCGAATCGAACTATGCTTCACCACTGGAGAAAACACTTCATTAAACTCGATTCCTTCCCGATGCAGATGCTTCACCTCCTGATTCTGGATCCACCTCTGAACTACTTGAATTATTAGATCTCCTAGGAACTGATTCTACTTCAAGCTCCCCCTGTTTACTCACAACCGATCCTGATTCGACCATTTATCCTACTTCCTTCTGACTGTCTATCGAAGTAAACTCATTAAAAGTAACATCCCTACTGATGAGAAAACCTGGAGACTTTAGAGAGATACACCATAACCTATATCTCTTCACTCCAGTAGCATATCCTAGAAATATGCACCTCTTTGTCTTTGGCTCAAGCTTACCATCTCTCACATTATCATACGCAGGAAAACCGAATACCCTGAAATGTTCATAATCAGCCGACTATCCAGACCAAATCGGAAAATGAGTTTTACAATCAATAGCCATTGATGGAGACCGATTCACCAAGTAACACGTTGTATTGATAGCTTCAGCCCTAAAATCATTTCTTACACCGAAATGCGATAGCATACTTCGTGCCTTGTCACAAAGCGTTATGTTCATTGTTTCTGCGACTCCATTCTGTTGTGGTGTTTTAGAACAAGTGTGATGGTGCAATATTCACTCAGCTTCGCTGAACTCTTTGAACTCACGATTGCAATATTCTAACCTATTATTTGTCCTAAGATGTTTGATTTTTCTTCCTGTTCTCTTCTCAATCATTGTCTTCTATTTGACAAAGTTTGAAAATGCCTCATCTTTCGTTTTCAGAAAGTACACTCACACCATCCTTGAATAATCATAAAATAACTCATGTAGTATCTGGTTTCGCTCTTGGATAGAATTTTGTTTGGACCCCAAAGATCTGAGTGAATGTAGTCCACTGTCCCTTTAGTCTTTCTTACAGACGATTTACTGAATTTGACTCTAGTTTGTCTACTAAACACAGTGCTCACAAAATCCCAATGATTCTGCTTTATACCCTTTCAACAAATCTCTCTTTCCCAAAACAGCTAATCCTTTGTCACTCATGTAACCAAGACGCCAATGCCACAACTTATTTTGATCCTACCTACTTTGGCTATTACTCCCTGATGATACTACTGCAGCATCACCCATAAAAACACTCGCCTAGAGAATGTAAAGACTCTTCTGCAAATTGCCTTTTATGCATACTATTGAGCCTTTTGCCACTTTGATTACATCGTCTTCCGCACGGTACTTGTAACCCCGAGAGTTTAGATTCCCAAGAGAAATCAGGTTTCTCTTTAACCCAGGAACATGTCAGCACGTCAAGATTCTAACAACCCCGTCAAACATTTTGATTATGATGTTACCAATACCACCAAGAGGCAACAAATAATTGTTCCCTAAATAGACAGTTCCTTGCATTGGATTGTAAGTATCGAACCACTGCTTGAACTGACACATGTGATATGTAGCGCCAATATCGAGTACCGAAAAGTTTTTCCCAAAGTCTGAACTCATGGACAATACATCTCCTCTACCACTGTTTTCACTATCGTCGGAATCGTTCACACCTTCAACAATGTTTGGTGCATTTTCCTTTTGATTTCCCTTCTTACCATTCAGTTTCGGACAATCTCTCCTATAATGACCCTGCTCACCGCATTCATAACAATTTGAGTGCTTTAACTTTGACTTGGACCTCCAGTTCTTCCTTCTTAAAGAACTCGCTTTGCTTCTAGATATTCTCCTAGTCATAAGACCTTCCCCTTCAGCTTGATTGTCTGGCTGCAACTGCCTCATCTCTTTTGATTTCAGTGCCCTTTTTACATCTGCTAGCGATAACGTATCCTTACCATACATAATGGTATCTACGAAGTTTTCATAGGGAGCTAGTAACGATCTAAATACAAACAAAGCTATATCCTCATCCTCAATATTGATATCTATGTTCTCCAAGTCCATTATAATTGATTTGAAATTATCTAAGTGTTTTGTTATGGACATACCTTCTTTCAATCTTAAAGCATACAAACGCTTCTTCAAGTATAATCGGTTTACTACTGATTTCTTTGAGTAAATATCTCCTAGATTTTTCCATGCGCAGGTACCAGTCTGCTCACCACTACTCTCGCGAAGCACATTGTCTTTCACACTCATTAAAATCCAGCACAAAGCCCTTTCTTGAAGATCTTGCTTCTCCTCTTCTTTCATCTTTTCTGGTAACTTATTCTCCATAGCCTTCCACAACCCTTGAAGTACCAATGAAGATTTCAGTTTAATCTTCCACAACGCAAAGTTGGATCCTCATCAAATTTTTCAATAATGTATTTTGTTGTTGTAGACGCCATTGTGAAACCCTAATTGCAAAAGGCCTAATTTCCCCGCGTGGCTCTGATACCAATTTGGTTATTAAATCACTATGCAATTCTCACAAAATGGCTCAAGCACAGAACATATACGAAGGAAATACTTAAATGAACACAGGATTTAACGTGGTTCGACAATTGTCTACGTCCACGAGCGCCGCCAGAGAAAAGAGTTTCACTATGATAGAAAAGGTTACAGATTTCATATTTTGTTTTGTGTAGTCCTAGTAGTCTATTTATATGGAATTAATAGACTTACTAGACAATGGGCCTAATGGGCTCATAGACTCTTTTAGGAAAACCATCCATTGTATTACAGCTTGTCAATGACACAAAACTGTACCGCCGAGCACAGTACACTGTCAAGGCACTATTCGAATCATTCATAACACATTGTTTACCTAAACTATCTCTCCCTAATTTAGAAAACATAAACCTAAATATTAATTAAATAATTTCTTACTTAGTTTTTTAGAGATATCAAAAACAAGCCCCAGACAAAATGTGAGGCTTAAATCGCTGCGTCGTCCCCCGCGCGTGGTTTTTGCTGAAAAGCTGCCACGTGTCACTATAGTTAAATGGGATTAGTTCCACATATAGTCCCTTGACTTTGATTCCTCTTTTACCCTTTGACTTAATTGATGACCTGAAATTTTCTCTGTCCTATGTGGCTTTTAGTGCTTATGTGGACGACTTAAATGGCTGGACCGGCCACGTGGATTAATTTTTAGTTTAAAACCAGTGTCTCCTCTTCTAAACCCATGTCATTGAATCTGCTCCTCTCTCACCTTGTTTCCTCTCTCTTCAACATTCTTTACTCATCGGTTTCCATTACTACACAATTTCTATCGAAACAAAATGTCAAGCAGTATCTCTGTTTATACCGAAAAGGAAAATCATTACGATTCAAGATGTCACTGTGGCAAACAAGTTATTGTTAGGACTTCTTAGACTGATTTAAACCCAGGTAGAAGATTCGTTGGTTGCAGGAACTACAAGGTAACTTATATGGAACCTTAATTTCGATTTTGTATTCCATTTCGTAAACCCTAAACCTAAGTAACTGGTCTTTATTAACCCACTTTGTTTTGTGTATATCAGACAGTTGAAGGTTCTTGCGGGTATTTTCAATGGGCTGATACACCATTGACAAATCGATCGAAGGATTTAATTATTGGATTGAAATTTTTTTTGCAGAAAATTGAAGCTGAAAACAGTGTGCTGAGGGCTCGAGTATATCGTTTAACAATTTTTAGTTGTAATTTATGTTTGTTTATGTTCTTGTACGTTGTTGCGACTTGGATATAATTTATGAAAGGTGTTTTGATAGTTGTAATACTTTGTATTAAGCTTTTAATTTTGGTATGTATCTTGATGACAAGCCTAAGTTTGAATGAAAAAACTTGTTTCCATTATGTTGTTCAATCAGACAGTAATGAAAATCAGTTACATTACATACCACCAAAGCACCAGTTACATTGTCTGAGATAATAAGCTTGGACATACAAACGGACATCAACAAAAAATTAGGTTCCATGACCCTGATTCATGACCACAAATGCCTACGCCTACAATTAAACACACATTCAAACAGGGTATTAAACCCATAATAGGCTTTACAAAAAACACAATTAGATAGGCATATAAACAAAAAACATCTTCCATATGGACACTCCTTGGCTCAGGTATTGCTTGTTCGTGCTGAACTTCCAGATGGTCTCTTCTTCTTTCTCGCCGCTGTTTTTGACGCAGTAGCAACTTCTTTAAACTGTTGCATATCTCTTACATTACTCCAGTTTCCACCGACTTGCTGCATACCAACACAAAAAAATGAATTTAGCTAATGACTCCCACCAATACCACACATAATGAACCTACAACTTTCCATTATAGCCTACAATAATGATTCCCACCAATACCATACATACCTAAAACCATAAATTGAATCATACCTAACCAATAGTTTGCATTTTATCTAACATAACAACCAATGAAGCTTTAAAGACTCATACTAATTAAGGAACCAACCAATAAAGACTCACACCAATAAAGCAACTAGTTCAAAAAAGGTAATGGGGACAGCTTTAAGCATTAAGAGAGAGAGAGGAATCTTACAGGTCCCTCTGTTGGCCTTGGTCCCCCACTATGAGTTGGCCTTGATCCACCAACTTGCCTTGGTTCAACACAATAAACCATTGATCCCTGCAAAAGTAAGATAATATTATTAAATAAATATTTACATTCACAGAAAAAAAATATGCAAAACAAAGTGTGCTCACATCGGGCATGGTGTTTGCTGAAGCATCTCTCATTTCCTATCATTCCAGCCATAAGATAACATTAGTTCTATCACTCACATTAAAATAAAACAAAGGTGTAGAAAAAAACTTACCGGGATTTTAGAAATCCTTGAAGCCAATCTTCTAGTTCTATTAGCTGTTGCGTTCAACCTGAAAGTTGTAGCATGAGGAGTTTCTGTTCCCGTAAACTCACCGGCAGCATTAGTGTTTGCGTTTGAAGGAGTTGCAGAAGCTCTGGCCGCAGCAAAATTGATTTGAGGCTGACTGGTTCGAAGATTCACCGAAGAAGCAGTTGGTGTAGGAGTATGACTAGCTTCAGGCTCCACCGAAGAACCAACAGCAGTTGGAGGGTGGCTGCTTGGAGGCTCCTCTAGACCACCAGCAGATGTAGGTGCCTGACTGTTTTGAGGATCCTGCTCTAAATAAGCAGCATCAGTAGGTGTACTGTTGGCCTCACCAGATCTACATTTTCGCCTGTTGTGTCCTGTCTGTCTGCATATGGAGCAAGTTAGCTTCACAAATTTCCTGCTGAGTCGTTCTCCTCCAGCTGCAGGTGGTTCTAGCTCGCTTTTGTCTCGCTTTCTCTTTCGTACTTTTGCCCCGCGCTTGGCTTCCATTGGGGGTGGTTTTACTTCAGGAAAGTTCGACTTCTCCCAAAGCAACTGGCCGTTGATTGGATTCAATGTATGGGCATATATTGCTCTGTTTGTCGCCACCCTATAACACAGCGAGACGTAGTCTGCTAGTTGCTTTTGGTTCCAACAAATCACCGCAACCCTATGTTCACATGGTATTCCACTTAGCTGCCACTGCCTACAAGCACAGCTTCTATCCTCCAGGTCAACCACAAACTGCCCCGTACCGCATTTGACTTCATACTGCGGCCCTCCAGAAGACTCTACAAAACAGTTACCCGCAGCTAAGCCATTTGCATCCAACTTCTTCTGGATTGCAGGGCATATTTCTCCAACCCAGGTATCCGAAATCTTCTTCTTGTTGGCTATTCTTTTCATTGTTTGTTGTCTGATACCATCCATCAGTGTGATGATGCCTTTCTCTCGTAGATGTAAGATAACCATGTTGAATGTCTCTGCGTGGTTACTGGTCTGGATGTTGCATTGTGTAGCATCAGCATAGTGTGACCTTGACCACTGCCCTGGTGGCTTTTCCAACAGCTAGTTGTATGCCTCCATATTTACCAGCTTCATCTGCTCCATCTCAACAAGAAACTTCTGCTTGTATGTTGCTCTAGCAACTGCCCAGAATATACGTTTCTCTAAACGACCAGCGAAGCTCTTCTTAAAGTTGGCATACAAGTGTCTACAACAGAATCTATGTTCTGAATTGGGGTAGAGGTCCATCAGAGCCTGCACTAAACCTTTCTGCTTGTCACTGATCCACAACCACGCACCCTGATTCTGGATGTCTAAATCCTCACCCAATAGATTGAGGAACCAACTCCAACTATCCCGATTCTCATTTTCAAGAACGGCCCAAGCTACTGGATACATTTGGTCGTTGTCGTCAACCCCAACAGCCACTAACAACTGGCATCCAAATGACCCCTTTAGGAAGCAACCGTCTAATATAACAACAGGCCTGCAACCTGCCTTGAACCCTCTTTTCACAGCCCCCAAACACATGTATATCTTTTCAAAAACACCGTCGTCCTGCTTGATGATGCATGTAGACCCAGGATTTGTTCTCATGATCTCACCGCAATAATCCAAAAGTCTACTAAATTGTTGTTTGTCGTTACCTAGAATCAACTCGAGTGCTATGGCTCTTGCCCTATACCCCTTACTCCGTTTGATCTTCACACAGAATTCCCTGCTAAGAGAAGCAATCAACGACGACACCGACCAATTTATGTCTGCCTCCCATTGTGGCTTGTAGTATCTTGCTATCCAAATATCGGTTATATTTGGATTCTCATTTGTTGGTATGCATGTGTGTTTGTCAACCAGTGTTTTCACAAGCCACCTTCCAGCACTACCCATAGAGCTGCAGTAACACCTCCACCCGCAACTGTCTGAGGAACAAACGAAGACTATTCCGCTCTTGTCATTCTTCTTCATCACTACATATCGTCGCTGTTTTATTCCATAATTTTTAATGGCCTCCTTGCACTCTGTTGCCGTAATGAACTCATGGCCCACTTGGAGTTCCACAGAAGCCAATGGAACAGCAGGATTGAACTCCTCAAAACGGTGCCACCATTCCTCGTCTTCAACCTCCACATCAGAGTTTATGGGTGTTAATAGAACGTCACTATTACCATAGTCTGTCTCCACACCATCCCCCTCTTCTTGTCTAAAATAAGGTGGCACTCTGCCCTCCTCTTCAGCACCTCTAACCTGCTCTTCAACATTCCCTGCCACACTTCAACACCATCCTCTGTGCCCGGTGCTTCATTCTCAGCACCCACTGCTTCATTCTCACCACCCACTGCTTCATCCTCAGCATTCACTGCTTCATTCTCAGCACCAACTGACTGATCCACATCATGATCTTGACCAGCTTCATCTCGTGCACCTGATTGCCCATCATCCGGACCAAATGATTGTGCAACATCTGCTGCACCTGACCGCGTAGCATCGGGAGCACCTGATTGGACTTTATTCCAATTGACCTCAGGACCCAGCTCCCTTATAAAGCTGCTTAATCCTGATATATCATCATCAGGCCCCTGTCCACCACCATGCCTCTCTCCATCCTCACTGTGTTTTCCACAAGTAGTAGCTTCCTGTACACCAGCATCAAAGCCACCATCTATTGGCCCTTCTTCACCAACATAAGCCTCTCCAGTAGCCTCCTGTCCACCAGAACCTACGCCACCACCTGCTGGCCCTTCTCCACCAACAGCAGCCTCTCTAGTAGGCTCCTGTACACCAGCATCAATGCCACCTTCTACTGGCCCTTCTCCACCAACATAAGACTCTCCAGAAGCCTCTCTAGTAGCCTCATGTCCACCAACTTCTTCATCAATCCCTTTCCCACCGTCATCTGCCTCCACATCCCCTACACTTTGCGATTCAGAATCTGTCGACAGCTCTACAACCGGAACAGCAGTGGGTTGATCACGCCTAGGAGACAAAATGACTTCTAATGGAGGGACAACCTCAACATATATCTTCAGTTATCTCCGCCTATTAATTAAAGAGCACATGTGCACCGCATCTCTGTCGTTGGCGATATGAATGAGATTATTGTCATCGGGACAACCCGGCTTCTGATACGCGACGTTAAACACTCTAAATATCGCTGCTGGCTCGCACGACATATATATTTGGTCCGTCAAATATAAAAGGGACATCTTCTCTGGATTGCCGTTATCAACAACGCTATCTGTGCCTCCACGATAGCATAAGAAGCCACCTTTGTCTTTGAATTTACCACCATGTCTAACGATGAAGGTAAACAAGTGTGAATTAACACCTGCACAATAAATATACAACACATTAATAACACCCCAACAACCATAAACTGACCACAAAGACATACATTCAAAGACCAAAACAGTTCAATTATTAAAGACCAAGTTTTTTAATGCAAAACAGTTCAATTATTAAAGACCAAAATCAGTTCAATCAGCTATTAAAGAACAGTTCAACCATCTCTGGCCTACAAATGTAAAACAGTTCAATTATTAAAGACCAAAATCAGTTCAATCAGCTATTAAAGAACAGTTCAACCATCTCTGGCCTACAAATGCAAAACAGTTCAATTATTAAAGACCAAAATCGGACCAAAAATAGCAACAGTTCAACATGTGGCCTACAAAGGCAAAACAATACCAGATATAGCAATTTTTCTTCAAATAATTACACCCATTTCAATGAATCAATGCTACTGACTTCTTTATTACACCCATATACCCAGAAGACTCCCAACCCTGCTACTGACTTCTAACAAAGGCCAACCCTTTAGGGTTTGACGAGCAATAAAATCATATAAAAAACTAGCTTAAGCCTCAAAACCTGAATCGCTTTTGACAAAACATAAACGAAAAAGGCAACCTTTTAGGATTTCAAAAGCAGAATACTGTATCCACTTTGACGAGACATAAATGAAAATGAACACATTTAGGGTTTAACGAACAAAATAGTATAAAAAACCATACCTATGTATAAGTCAGAGAAGTCATACTCTTCTTTCACCTTGGCCCTTCTCGACTTCCTTGATTTTCTACAACGCTTCATTATGTGGTATCGATTAGGGTTATTGGAAACGATTTAGGGGTTACAATTTCTGATTTAATGGCTTAAGGTTAGGATTTAGGGTTCAACAATTTTTGGGTCATAGATGGAACTCGAGTTTGGGGGGAAGAGTTGTTTTGAAAATAAGATTAGGGATTAGAAATGAAAGGGTTATTCTGAGCTTCTGATTAGGGTTTGTTGTTTTAATTTGGGAATTAAATCGTTTGGGTCAGATAGAAAACCGGTTCATCTACTAAATCGATTAACTATTCGTCCACGTCAGAATCCTTTGCCACATAGATGCCACATCTGCAAGTGTGGAGGGTAAAGCAGGCATTTAAGCATTTTGGGCAACAAACAGGGTTGACTCAAAGTCAAGAGACTATATGTGGAACTAATCCCATTTAACTATAGTGACACGTGGCAGCTTTTCAGCAAAAACCACGCGCGGGGACTAAATTTATAGATTTTTGAAAGACGAGGAACCTTCAGCCGTGATTTTTTAGTCGATGGACTAAATGACACAAAACGTGATAGTCGAAGGACGACGCAGCGATTTAAGCCCAAAATGTGATGTAGGTGAAATGCTTGAATTTTGAATAGGCCGAACCTTAAACTTCCTAGATTCGGACCTTCAGGTCTTAAGTTGATGATGAGATTATCCTTACTTATATCAACTATGGAATATCCGATAACTAGCTTTCCAACAATATTATAATACGTTTGTTCCTATATAATTAGGTTATTTCATGTTTTTGTGATTAATTTAATAATAGGCTAATGAATTAGTAGTAAATAAACACATCAGAGTTAGAAAACCTTTCGAAATGTTAATTTCACTATTGGTGAAGTGAAATGGTATTTTACAACCCCTAAATCCGTGTTAAAGTGATTACCATTAACAAATGGTTTATAATGAATTTACAACAAGACTAATAGTATGCATGGAACAAATTTTGATCGATAATCACAATGAATTTGTGATGAAGCTGACGTGTCATTGTAAAATATTGTTTCTTTTGCAAGTGATGGACGACAATTAAATATTACTATTTTTATAACTAACTCACCAAGAATTTAATTATGGATTTACCGTAAATTGAGTTGATGCAACATTCGTCCGCTATTTTAACCCTATCTTTCCCTATTCTAAAAACTTAAACACAAAAATCTTAATTTCAGTGTCGAGTCCTTTAGAAAAAACCTAGATGAAACGGAATGTCGGTGAAATTATTAGATTTAGAATATCCAGATTTTCGGATCGAAAGCGGATAATACCATACTAATACGGATATCTTACTTTTCGTACTTATATACGAATTAAAATATATCTAGGATCCATATTCTTAACAATATCTATATTTTTGTTGATAATCACTACGTGATTTCATGTCTATGTGATTAAGTTAATGGTACGTTAATAAACAGGTTTTAAGATATGTTGTAAATAAATATATTAAAATTAGAAAATCTTTTGAAATTGTTGATTTTATTTAGAGAAAAGTACCTGAAAATATTCACTCAACTATCTTGTAATCCGGCGGTACCCGCTTTTTGGATAGTGTTAATGAATACCCAAACTAATAAATTGGACAAAAATACCCTTCCACTATATATACCCATTTTTCAATTCTAACCCACTTTTTCCACCTTCCTATCACCCTAAACAAACGCAAAATTCTAATTTTAGAAACCACCAGAAAACAAACCGTTCGACTTCGTGATACTCTCTCTCTCTCTCAAACCCAAAAGCCCTACAGCTTCTCACCGTTCGCACCTTCGACACTATCGCACCGGTCAGCGTCTTTTACTGACTTAGACTACACACCTTCTGTTCGACAAAGTTGTCTTGAAGTCGTCTCTGAAAGCTTCAAGCTCGTTCTCCGACCGGTGAAATTTAACAGGTATGCATTATCGTGAAAAGTGTATTTTTTTTTGCGTTTTTGACGAATTTGAACCACTTTTTCTCTTAATTCACGATAGGCGTTACTTTTTATACTAGAATGAAGTATCTACTGACGATAGTTGCTCAGTTTATGGGTTTATAGTCGAAGACAGGGTAGAATTTTAGTTGCATGTAATACTAATACTTTCCTGAGAAATATTATGTATGTTAGATCTGCATTAGGTAGTTCATTGCTGATTTTGGTGTTTGTTGCATAATTCCCAGATCCCTGCAACGTGCATGTAAAAAGTGTAACAGTTCGCATCCTGATCACCCACTATGCAAGCAATTCGCAGCTCGATTGTATGTTTATGCTTATTTACAATCAATTCGCAGCTTGAGCTGCGAATTGTGTCTGTTAAAACAATATTTATATGTACGCAATTCGCAGCTTGTGATGCGAATTATTTGTGACATGCCAACTGATTTGTCTTTGTGCAGAAGGTATGACAACAAAACCTAGCTACTACAGATCAGGGTTGGTGAGCCTTCTGAAGCTACTGAAAGACATGCGTATTACAAGGGCCCACATTGAAGCTGCAAGAAACACACCCTTCTACACGCTTCTGAAAACGACGTTCCAAATCCGTAATGAGGAAGAGCTGCCAAGGAAAGTAGCAGCTAGTAATACCAAAACAATAACAAATGCCATTATAAAGGTACGTCTAAAATGGGCTTCATCTTCATAAAGCAAGATTCTGTACATTTCTAACATAGCATGTTGTCATTGGTTTTACAGGAGGGTATAGAGAAGGCCCTAAACGAAGGAGGGGAGCATAAGTTGGAAGACGTGGCGAGGCTGTTTGTTGTTTTTGTGCTCCACGCTATTCTACTCTGTATTTGGAGATATCCTGGGCTGGAGCACGGTTTATTACGTTAAAGACCTCAACAGAATAAACAATTATGACTAGGCTGGATCAAATATACTATACAAGCTTCGACAGTCTATCAGGAGTTGCTTAGCAATAGAAAGAGCTGATAAAGTCGTCGGCTGCGTCACCCTTGTAGTTGTAAGATTTATCTATTCAATATAAAAATTAGTTATGTACATAGCATTGTGTTGATAAAACTTGTCCCCATGCAGCCCTTCATCATGGAGCACACAACAATCGGCCATGAGGTAGCGAAGCCAACCTCGATACCAAGGTTCTTCAAATGGTTGGGGTTAGAGTGCCACGCATCAATCATGAAATATCTTCTTAGAACACCCTACCTAGATGCTGACCAGGTATAAGCTTTATATATGTATTGAACTGGGGGTGCATACAGTTCGCAGTATATCATGCGTTTTGCTTAGAATTTTACTTCGTAGCTTTTTTTTCAACACAGTTCGCATCATATGGTTTACAGTTAGTTCGCATCATATGTTTTACACATAGTTCGCAGCATATTTTCCAATACACATTTCGCAGCTCAGCATGCGAAATGTAATTTAAAATCACACATTTCGCATTATATGATTCGAACTGTTTCTAAAAAACAATTTGTTTGTCTACACCCTCATACTTTCGAAACAATTAATTTACTTACATGCGCCTCTATTGGTAGGTTTTAGAAGGTCCATTACAGCTTACCTTGGCTGAAATTGAAGCTTTCGGACCACACGAAGTTAATGAAGATGCAGAAGTAACGGTATCTACTTCACCGGAAGAAAGACCTAGGAAGAGGACGAAAAGCACAGCATCAAAACCAAAACAAAGGAGACGAGTATCATAGAATGTAATGAATAAGGTGATGTCTCCCATCGAACAACCAACACCACCCGAGCCATCGATTCCACCACCAAGACTCCCCAAGCAAACGATTCCACCACAACCGAAAGGAAAATCCAGGCAGGAGCCCTCCGACAACGACACAACGAGTATGAGTGAAACAATCGGTGATTATGTACTCAAATGCAGAGGTCCTAATCCCGATATTGCTGCTCAATCAAAGCGTTTGAAGGCATACGCCGACAAGAACAAGTACGAGAGAAAAATAGAAAAATAGGCCAGAGAAGTAAGTATGACTTGAACCTTAAATAATCACTACAATCAGCACTTAATATGTTTATAAAAAGTTTGCTATCATTTTTGCAGCTGAAAGAATTGAAACGCAAGATAGCGGAACTTGAAGCACAACAACTCCACAATGCTATCTCTCAGCCAATTTGCCGGATTGAAAGCCCAATAGGGCAGGTACCAGTAGCACTTCCAAAGAGAGTTGTCCCCACTGATCAGCAAGCATCCGTGTCTAATGCTGATCAGCACCATGCTGATGGAGTACTGCCGGAAGAAAGGGACGATAATGCCCACCATTCACCCATCATGGAGACACAGACAGAGGAGGTAGATAATGTAAGTGGATGATATGATGTTATCAAACAAATATCAGGACTCTTGTGTAGTCCTGTCCAAACGTTTCGCAGCTTAAGCTGCGAATTATGTAATAAACTAGTGGGTTGGTTATTACACAATTTGCATGCTGAGCTGCGAATTGTTAGGAATGTACAACACAGATATCAGGTCAGCATGTGAATCGTGCTCAACAATGATTAACTTATGCTTAACCCTTCCACCCTTTTGTTTTTTTATTTTTGTATGAAACAGGAGACCGAAAGACAACAACAACAACAGCAGAAACAGCAAGAGCAGCAGCAACAACAACAACAACAGCAACAAGAACAACATCAACAAGAACAACATCAACAAGAAGAAGAACAACAACAACAACACCAACCGCAAAAACAAGAAGAAGAAGAACAACAACACCAACAGCAAGACCGAGAAGAACACCACCAACAACAACAATATGAACAACAACAACAACAACAAGAACACCCCCAGCAACAACAACAAGAAGAACACCACCAGCAACAATACCAGCAGCCACAAGTTCAACACGAAGACCGGCAACAAGAACAACAACAACAAGAGCAACAAGGACAACAAGAACAACAACAGCAGCAACAGATAACCTTGGCGAAGAGAGAAAGGCTAACTCAAGAAATAGCACCTCAAGAGTCAGAACCGGTCCATCCCGGTGAGAAGACAGAACTACTCAGCCAGGAAGGACCATCCTTAGAAGACAACACCACTTCTTCGGTGGAACCTCAAAGACAAACGGTGCTGTCAGCAAAGTCAGAATTGCTAAGCCAACGTGAAACTGTAGGCCCGGTAACAAATCAACTGCAAGCTCCAGAGTCCCACGATAACACAGTAGGTTTACCCGATACTTTTGTTGATGGTATTTACACTCAAGTTTCACAGACATTTTTAAATGAAATTGATAATGTATATTGCGATTCTATAATACAACGGTCTTTGGAGAACATGTCGGAGGATGATATTAATGATTTCTGCCGACACGATTCAGATCCTATGCCGAACAAGTCAACGGCATTGGTTGTCGCTGACCGTGCGGTAAGGCCTACTTAGAATGATTTCGCATCATAACATGAGATTTGTGTTAGCAAACCGATTGGGGTATTACAAACGAATATCAGTGTAGGATGCGAACTGTTCAGTGGAACCTCGAACAGTTCACATCCTACCCTGATAGATACTAATAAATTTATTAAACTGGAACCATACAGTTCGCAGCCTAAGATGCGAACTATTTGGACTCGTTGCAATTATAATCGATGACGCCCTTCTACTTTTGATTTTTGTTATTTACTAAGCTGGAGCCCAGTAAAGAGATAGAGGAGCCAAGTTTTACTCTATTGACACAAACGCAGCCTCAAGTGGCAGAGGAAGAAGAAGAGTTCGTAATAACAATGCGGGAACCGCCAGTAGTAGAATACAGCGACTGGCCAAAGAAAACAAAAGTAACTGACTGTATCGATCTGGCAGAATACCACACAATACAGTTAGTTAAAGCCTACGAGAGCGACACCCCTGATCCAGTGGTATGACAGTTACCAGAGTCCAAGTTTACATACGGAATCAGGGTGCAAGCGAGTGATGTCATGGCACTACCTTTAGAACTGGAGCTGGACGTAAAGGTATCCAATTGTCAACCAATTCTATTTTCAATGTTTCAAATATGTATTCTATATATAACATAAATCTACAACTCCTTTGTTAGGTTATCGATGCTTGGATTCGAAAGATGCTTGAAGAAGCAGACTTCAAAGTTCCATGCACTAAAGCTAAAGTAGAGCATAACGACGCCGTACTGATTTCGGGCATGACTGCGGTAAGTTTAGCTCAGGTAAATTGAACAAAGTTCTCAGAAAATGTTCTCATTTTAATATACTCTTGCTTGGATGCAGCATCAAATGAAAGCAGGGTGGCAAGTAGAAAATTTGGTGGACATGGCTTTTAGGATGGGTCGCCAAAGATGCCAACATTATCATGGTTCCAGTGTGCACCGAGATGAAGGACAGTGTAAACCACTGGACGTTGCTCGTCATCGACATCGATGCCAGGACAATTTCAAACTACAATCCGCTTTTTCCTAAGCTTCATGCCACAGAAAAAACCACAAGGACACATGCACTACTGGTAAATATTCCAAACTATACACTTAAATTTAAACACACTTTAAGTATGCATGCTGCGAACTGTGATCTGGTATGCTGCGAATTGTGAGTAAATCAATTGTTTTTTCGCAGCCTATCCATAACTCAATTCGCAGCATATGATGCGAATCGTGTGACATGCCCATGTCCGATTTGTTGTCATACAATTTGCAGCCTAAGGTGCGAATTATGTTGGATTCATTGTCATATAGTTCGCAGCCTAAGATGCGAATTGTATGTCACCAACTGTTTTTGTTTTTGTGCTTATTCCTAACACTAATTATTATACACAGATCAAATATTTGTTGGATAGAGGATTCCTACCTAAATATAATACAAGGTGGAAGGTGAAAGTGGAAATAGGCATCCCACAACAAAAGCGAGGCACCGTGGACTGTGGTATCTTTGTCTGCAAATATGCAAGAGATATTATTGAGCATGGATCAGTGCAGAGAAAATACGATCCAGATATGGTAACTGCCTTCAGAGCATAAATGTTTTATTACTTTTTAAATGACAAAGACCGCATCGCATATGGCTGATTCGTATATTGCTTGTAAATACATCTGCTGTAATTTTTAGTTTTGTTGTGCATACATAAACAAATTACATTTTCAGAAATTTGAATATTCCTTAGCTTATAGTTCGCATCATAACCTGATATATAAGGGTTGATTAATACTCGATTAATTCCAACCAAATAATTCGCAGCAAATCTCTGGTATGTATGAACAGTTCGCAGCCTAACCTGTATGAACAGTTCGCAACCTAACTTATCATCAAATAGTTCACAGCCTAACCTGATAGATGGTTATCACTACACACACAGTTCGCAGCCTGGTATACCAGCTTAAAATCAGTTCGCAGCCTGGTGCGGAAATAAAAAATTAAAAATACAAAGTTCAAGGATACGAACAGGCTGTAGTTTATGCCTTGGTAAACGTTTTCTCCATTGAGCACATAAAAACAATCTAATCAAGTACATAATTCATTAAATGCTGATTGGACATGGAGGCTATGTAATGATTACCTCATTTCCCTATAAATACCTCTAGTAACCAAAGGCTAACTTTACACCAAACTCTATATTTTTTTAAAAACACCTCTTCTACTCTTTGAATTCAAACAGTCATGTCTTTTTCCACCACCACAACAACCACCTCATACTCAAACTCTGGTTCACTCGGTTCTCTGGGTGACTCCTGGTCATCCTTAACCGTTAACTGGAGTGATGAGTTGATCATGCCAGCAGTACCACCCCCCAGCCCAGTCTCTGTCTTCGAACTAGACAGGTATGATGACTACTACTCTGCTGACTCTCAACCAGTGGAAGTTGTTCCACAGGTTGCTGCTGAACCTCAGCCAGAACAGGTTCCAATGCTTCCTGCTGCACCTCAGCCAGAAAAGGTGCAACCTCAAACGGCAGAGGTTCGAAACAACAAAAGGAAGAGGGAAGACGAAGTTGGTCCATCAAGGACAAAATTTTTAAGTATGATGGACGTAGATATTGAAGCTGAAGAGAAAGTGGAAGAGAAAGAGAAAATGGAAGAGAAAGAGGAGAAAGACAAAGATGATCAGCACAAAGAGGAGAAAGAGGAAACAGTTGGTGATGAATCCTCTACCAACTGCTAGAGTTGGTTTTTGTTTTTTGTTTTTTTGAAATGCAACTAACTAGCACCAGTAGCTTCTAGTGATATGTGTAAACATTTGTTAGTTTCTGGAAATATTGTAATCCTCTTTTTTGTAATACAACTTGTTTACAGAGTTTCAATGATATAAACGATTCGCATCCAAATACATTTTGCACATCATTCGCATGTTAACCTGCTATATTACTTATTTTCAACCTTATTGAATATCCTAGTATTTTTATTAAATCACAATTCGCAGCTTATCATGTGACAAATATCAGGACTTCTAATTGATCTCCATTCGCATCACAATTCTGGCCCTAATTCGCAGCCTATCATGCGAAACGTTTGATATGATAAATGTTTGATATGATTTTACTAGCGATTCGCATCCTGGTGAAATATCATATAATTGTACATAATTCGCATGTAATCCTGGTAGATGTTTGTAACAATACACCAACATATTGTACATAATTCGCAACACAGGATGCGAAATGCTTACAACTCCAATAATAGCAAATACAAAAACACAAGAATGTACAAATGTTTAGTTTGCTGTACAGAACAATAACTATACTACAAAAATAAATGTGATATGGCCAACAAAAACTGTCCTTAAACTGGAACATCACAAGTCCTCCGGTTATGGCCTAATTTCGAACATCGGCCGCACCTTAACTTCTTGGTTGAGATTTCTCCTCTAGAAGGGATTCGCTTTTTCTTAGGCCTTCCGGAGCGTTTCTTAACGTTCGGAGGCATAACTTCAACAAAATAAGGATCGTTAGCGCTGCACCCTTCGCCGAAATCAGTTATAGCTAGTATGCAGAAAGAGTAACTTTCCCTGTAATTCTTAACCGTAAAAAAGGGTTCTATTACAGTCAATAGATCTTGGTCGGTGTATTATAATGCCGCTAGAGCATGAGCACATGGAAAACACTCTTGTTGCCATGATCCGCATGAATATTTGAAATCCAACAGATTAACAACAGCCACAGGATTCGAAAAGACTTCAAACATGACGGAAGAGGACTTACGTACTACCCAACTTCGGCACATGTCAACATTCTGCTTTAGCTTCTTCTCGTACTCGGGAACCAAATTAGTACTCCAGCTGAGACCTTCTTCGTATCTCCGTGAAACTTGAGTCATAAGCAAGACTCTAATCCAATCAATAAACTCAATAATTGGTAAGCCGCAATATTTTTTAATCTGATTGTTAAACGATTCAGCTGCGGTAGAAGCCATAGAGCCGTATCGCTTCCCTTTTACGTAAGCCTGCGCATACTTTTCAGGGGGTAAATTTGCAAGAAAATCACTCATTCTCTCACCACCTTCACATAGAAAACCTGTTAGTATATCTTTAAAAAGCTCTTGACTGGGAGCATAAGCAAGACGATGGAAGAAACTCAACATCTTTTTTTATACTCCCTGTTAGTATGTTCCAGTTTGGCTTTCAAATTATGCATGAGATGTAAATAATAATACGCATGATAGCAGTTTGGATACAAGACAGAAACAGCATTAACAATACCAGAATGACGGTCTGATATAAATGTGATCTGGCGATCCATCAAATGTGCTTTCAAACACCCCAAAAACCACATCCAATTGTCCCAATCTTCAATGCTAACTACACCAACAGCAACAGGGAATAGTCCTAGAAAAAGGCAGATCAAATAAACACTACAACAGTATGCAGACGTTTAAAAATTGTAAACAATTCGCATGTTGTCCTAAAACAATTCGCAGCTTTCCATGCGAATTATGTGTGACATTTTAATTGCTCATACAAACAATTCGCAGCTTGTCATGCGAATTGTTTGTGACAACTTTAAATAATACCTAACTCAAGCTGCGATGTAAGTACAGTTTACTCAGGTAATACCTAATTTGCAGCCTCAAATACGAAATGTGGGGATCACAACATTGCTTAATTCGCATCACCTGATGTGAATTGCATCAGCATTTTAACACAAAAACATCGTTCAAATTAACTAGATAAATGTAACTAACCGTTGTTTCCGTCCTTTGCTACAACAGTGAGCAATGTACCCTTGTACTTGCCATATAAATGGGTTCCATCGACAAACAACATTGGACGGTATGAATGAAAACCACTAAGGGACGAACCGAATGCTACAAAACAGCACTTGAATCGGTTTCCAGCGGACAACTCCAACTGGCAGTCTGAAGTAATATCCCGGCTCTTCAAGCGTTTGAAGTATCCGCTTAGTAAACTAAAAGAACTTGAACTATCTCCAAAAACTCCCCTCCTAGCCTTCTCTAAAGCATTCCATGACAAACGATAAGAGATGTCAAGACCGTAATCTTGTTTGACAGTCGATTGTATGGTTTTCGCTGTCAACGAATGGCAGGTCCGGAGAGAATCCTGAATTTCCTCTACAATCAAATCTGATGTCAAATGCATGTGCCGCTTATTCTTATGCTTCTTGGAGAAAACAGGACTGCAAGTATGGTACGGGACATACTTCTTGATCGTCATAAGGCCGCTACTTGAGTCAATAAATGCATAAACCCTCAATTTGCACCCGCTTGTGAGCTTATTTTCACAATAAGCAGTGATCTTATTTGTTGTGTTGTGCAGGTATTTGAAAGAAAAACCATGCTCTAACGCAAACTTGCACAAAGATACCCTCAGACCAGCAGCACCTTCTTCAAAAGCTTGACCCACTCCTGTAATAGCATCAGCCCAACGAGCAGTAGCAAGTTGTTTTTTCCTCTGATCATAATTAACTAAACCATTACTACTCTCCCCGCTAACTAGTTGATCAAGAGATGGTTCTCCCAAAATCAAGCTACGCTCTTTACACTTTACACCACAATCCTTACCACCAGAGCTCTGATCAATAGAACTTTTATTACCAGAACCCTTATCGAAGACGTGTTGTTCTATGAGAAAACTAACCCGTTTTAAACGCTCCAAATCAAGATATAACACCAACCCAACAAAATCATTCTGGTTATTAAAGAAACAATTATTGTGATCCCCGCAGGAGTAAGTAATTAGGTAGTCACCTGTGGCAAGCTCCTCCCATGTGTTCTCTACATAAGCTTGGATACTTTCGAAGCTTTTAAACTCCGCGAAAGGCACAATTGCAGTTTGGTGACCATATTTAAAAATACAAACTCGTGATTTAGACATCTCTTACCCTGGACAATACAAGTTATTTGTTATTAGTCACACAAACTAGGTGCAAATTATTTACAACTGCATCAAACAATTCGCATCCTATCTTGCGAATTGTGTATACCTACAACGAGCTATTCATATCTTGTCCTGATATTTGTAGGTAAAAAAAGTCTTGATATTTGTTATTAGTCACAAAAACTATGTGCAAATTATTTACTACTGCATCAAACAATTCGCATCCTATCTTGCGAATTGTGTATATCTACATAGAGCTATTCGCATCCTGTCCTGATATGTCTATGTAAAAAAGGTCCTGATATTTGTTTCGAAATACAATACTCTAATTGACCTAAAAACTCGTAATCTACACATTCAAGAAAAAACTAAAGCACTACCAAATTAGAATATAACATCAGAAAACAAGGACATAACTATATAACGAACAATATTAACTAAACAATAACAGATCACTATAACAAAAAAAAGAACAGAGAAAAGCTCGAAATCAGGCAATGACATCTAAAAACAGTAGAATAGAACCTATTCCAACAGAGAAAACGAATAAAAAACTTCGAAATCGGTAGGTAATTACCTAAAAAGCTCGCAACACGATTACTTGTAAGCTATAAGATTCCAAAAAGCGACGATCAACTCCTGTAAGTATAAAACAGAGCTTAGATAGGTCTAACACAACAACCTACATAAAGAAACAAACCTTTAGCAGCTTCCGATCACCGGAATATGTGATTTCAACCGGTCTCGTGGTGGTTGGTAGGGTTAGGTGGTTAGAGCGGCTAACAAATTCAAATCTTCAAAAAGCTATAAAAAAATAGAAAGAAAACAGAAAATTATGTTTATATAGTGGGTTAAGGGTAGTTAGGGTATTAAAATAAAATCAGGTTGTAAGTGACAATAAGGTAGTTGAGTTGGGTATTAAGTAACAATTGATCAAACCTTGGGTGGTAAGTGACAATTGAATAGTTGAGTAGGTACTTTAAATACAATTTCCCTTTTATTTATGATGAAGCTAGTTGCTAAATCTGGTAAAGTAGTCTATAAAAATTATTTAAGAGCGCTAATTTTTATCTATAAAATAAATTTCGGATCAGTAATTATCATGAATTTCCAACAAACCTAATATTTCGTTGCAAAATATAATCATTTTACAACTGACTGCAGACAAGTAAATGTTAGAATTCTTTTTAACTAACTCAAGGAATTTATTTGTGAATACACCACCAATTGGGCCGATAAAACACTAGTATGCTATTTTCTAAGTAAATTGTTTTTCCTTAATTTAGAAAACCTAAACAAAAGTCTTAATCTATATAATTTTTTCCTTAGTTATTTAGAGATACCAAAAATATACCCTAAATTATTATCTTCACCGACCATCTTTCTTCTTTTATTTACCGACCCACCTCTAAATTTGAAAGTTGATTAATTTAAGTTTCTTTTCACAAATACTAGTGAATCTCTAAATGAGATCTCTTCACAAAGATTCTTTCGGTACGTGAAACAAAGAAAATATTGATGGAACGATTATATATATATAGAGGTATTAAGCGTGTAGGTGAAAATATGTGGTGGACTTATAACTATTATAACTTTGGTTTAATTTAGGTACTATGAAAAATTCAACCTATATCTCAACATTTAGGCCTGAATTGGTTATTTTATGGACTTAATTGACTCTATAAGTTTAGTGGTTGTGATCCCCAATCACAAAATGGTATAAGTTAAGGGTTTTATATAACTACTGCTATAATTATATTTGCATATAAAAGTAATTACTAAACTCCATAGATTCCTTCAACTTCAACACAAAAAGACAAATCGTGGCTTTGTTAAGAGGAAGACTAATATTTGGTCTACACAAATAAAGTCTTGAGAACTTTAAGAAAACTCATATTGCTATAAAATTGAAGCAAATTCAAGATTATGGATGAGAATGGGAAAAACTATGATGTGATTTAGTCGATCATCATATTGAGGGTTCAATATATGTTTGTATTTTCTATAGACTAACATGATATGACTTAAATAGTTCTATCAATTTATATTATAGCCTCAACCCTCAAACAATTCATAAGACAAATTTTGTTTATCTATAATTGATCAATACATATTTTTATTTATTATAAAAAATCCATACCGCTAGGAATTATATAATTAACTGATTTGGTTATGGTATGGATTTAGGTTCATATAAAATTATTTTCATAAAATGATTTATTCTTATGAAAACGTATATATGTTTTTATTTTTTATATTTTAAATAAGTTAAGTGTATAGATAGGATTTTATTTTTTTCTTTTAATTTAGGGTTTGACTGATGGCTATAAATTTTATCCCAAATTTAGCTTCAACCAATCCTTAATTTAAGAAATTAACTCAAACATATCGAACCAGGGCTCATCAACGGTTTAACCCCTGATTTTATTGTTGATCGCTAGATGTCCGAAGACATTCATTTTGGCCACCAAATTGTTTTTGTTGTGGATGAACATCGCATCTTACATGACTAAGGTTTCAGATTCAAGTACGTGAATCATAAAATTAATTAATCGAATCTCTAATTGGTCTCATTGAATCCTAGGATTCTCAAATCTTGAAAGGGTTATAAATTTAAATAGCAATAATATCGTCCCTCCAGAACGTTAATATTTGGGTGTAATTAATCAAGAACTGAACCAAATGTACCGAAAATGATTCTCGTGATTATTTAATTTAAGTAGGTGGGATCAGTCTCTGGAGGGTTTCACTGATATTTAGAAAAATCAAATTAACCCTTGTATTTTTTTGTCAATTGAAGTAGATCAAATCAATCCCAGAATGATATCGCTGGTACTTGGAAAATATCAAATAATAATTATATAATTTTCTCAAACTCATAAATGTATGTTAGTATGATTTGTCGTCTCATATCTTAGTACCATATTATTTTATGTTTTACCTCTATGCAATATATTCAAGAATTTTAGTTGTTATATGTCAAAAATCTTATGTGTTGCGTGTTATTTGTTTTATTTTTCATATAAACTTGTTGACTTATAATTCGTTTGGGAATAAACCCTCCATGGTGGATGATACAGATTTTAACCAATGGAAATAAAATATGCATTTGTACTTGTTTTGTCGTGAATATGACCATGTATTAATGATACCAAAACCAGCGGCTCTTGATCATGAAATTCATATGAGGAAACTGAAAAGTATGTGACCTAGGAAAGTGTAATCGATTATGCATGGCCATAACGCTTCAAGGGATAAAAGTTGCATTTTGCGGGGATGTCCCAACACACACTACCATTACTTTGGATTTTCTACATGAAGTTGAGAAGATATTCATTAAGAATGAAAACGTAGAGATGCAACGTCTAATTAATGAGATCTCTAACAAGATATACATTGGAAAAATCCTATAGCATATTCTGGGAATGACTATGGTTGCCAATAAGTTAGAGGTAATCAGGGTAGAACTACCTGAAGAGTGGGTGGTAGGGTTTATGTTTTAGTCCTTATCATAAAAGATTTAAGCATGTCTTGTTCACTTATAAGTTCATTTGAGAAAAGTGGACAATCAATGAACTAATTACACACGCTGCATAAGAGAAAGATAGAATTAACTAATATATATATATATATATATATATGAAGTGATCATAATGTCTAGGAAGGGGATGATGCTAAAGCGAACAGTTGATGGGAGAGGACCAAGTCAAGCTCTGGCTAAGAAGAAAAATTCTTTGAAATTAACGGTTGGTCGATGCATTTTCTGCAAAAGAAAAGGGAGATCTTAAAAAGGATTGTGAGAAACGTCGGGTATACTTGTAAATTAAAGGCAATCTCATGTCTCTAGTTGTTTCGAAAGTTAATCTTATTTATGTGGAAAAGAAAGCATAATGGATTGAATCGACTGTAATAACCATATTTGTATTTATTTACATAATAAACTAGAGAGTCATAGGCTAAGTAAGGATGAAAGGTCCATATTCACAACTAATGAGAGCTCGTTAAAAGTGTTGGAAATTTTTTATTTCAATTGAAAACTTACCATACAACATATATTATTTTGAAGACTATTATGTTTGTTCTTTTATTTCAAATGAACCTAATGTCTTCCTCGGTTTAAATATGTATGGTTATTCTTGTCGTTTAGGAAATAATGGTTTAACTATCTTAGAATGCTATGATTGTGGGTTATGGTATCTTTTTATAATATACCTTAACTTGTAACTATTAAATATTGTTGATAATCACAAACTTGTCATTAATGCACAACTTGTAGTGAATAAAATTAATTAAACTAATAACTCTAAATTGTGGAATATGCTGTTAGGCCATACATTCAAAGTTACGATGGGAAAGCTTATAGAATACAATTTATCGGATCCTCTCGATTACTCCAATTTCGGTACATGTATCGAGTGTAACAAGGGAAAACATACCAAAACCAAAAGAATATAGGAAAATATAACGATTCAAGTCTTAGAATTGATTCATCGATATTTATGAACTGTTTCTAAAGGAAATAGTAGTGGTACTTTATATCATTTAAAATAATTTATCTTGTTTCGGATACCTGTACCTTCTTTATGAGAAGTCAGAGGTCCTAGATAAGTTCAAAGCTTGTTGGAATGAAGTTGAAAAACAGTTAGGTAAAAGTACTAACATCGTTAGAATTGACCGCATTGGTGAATAATATAATAGATATGATAGATTAGGTAAAAAATGTTAGACATTTATAAAATACCTAGAGAATAATGGAATAGTCCCTTGATATATAGTGTCGTTTTTATATCGCATTAACGGTGTAGCTGATAGACAGAACCGTGCACTTAAGAATATGGTTAGCAATATGATAAGTAACTAAACTCTACTATTATATCTCTATGGGAAGCTATCAAATTAGCCGCATAAATACTCAACATATTACCCATTGTGGAAGCCGTTAGAACCTCATTCGAGCTTTTGAATGTGTGTAGGCCTAGCTTAAAACATATCGGTATGTGAGGGTCTCCAGTTGTGACAAGGAATTATAATCATCACAAAATAAAATTGGATCCAAAAAGGGTTAGTTGCTTGTTTATTGGCTATTCTGAATATTATAGGGATTTTGAGTTTTATGATCTATTTACTTATAGTATATTTGGACATGATGATTCCTCATCCGTTATCAATAATGCTCAAGAAATTAAAGCAATGTCTTGAGTTTTTTTATGACAACATGCTGATGGGTGAAATTATGTAAAGGCAAATAGAGTTAGTTACTTAGGTGAGTTTATTTGTTGTGTAATAATTGAGATTTCATAAATATAGCTTCTCAATGATGGATTTATTTGTATATATTGCAGACTCGTCACAATTATGTAGTTCTTTCTTATCAACGTATATCACCCATTGATTAACAAACTTACAAAGAAAAATGATGAACTGATGTATCAGAGTGTTGGGTTATTGACGCAAAACATGACCCAAACCAAAAGAATAGATGATTAGTAAAAAAAGATGACGGCATTGAGAGTTGAGAATACTAATTTACGTGTTGATGTGCTAGACGCCAAAGTAGAAAAGGAGCAGCAGATGGTAGAGCTTCTGAAAAGAGTCGAGCAGGATTTGGTGGATTGGGATAACCAAGTTATAGATGATATGGAAGTAGGAATTTAAGGACTAAAATGTGAATAATGTAAGTTTGAGAGAACAATTGTATATATGTAACGTTATTGAGGACTAAGGGTAATTTAACTTTTTTTGTGTAACTGATTTCAGTCTAAGGCTAAGTCTTGGCACCTCTATATAAACGGAAAGGATAACCTAATAAAGAGGTTAAACATATTTCTATTTTACTCAATTTTACTCAGACTTTCTCTCTTTAAAGACTCTCTCTCTCTCTCTCTCTCTCTCTCTCTCTCTCTTTCTCTCTCTAGAATTCACATATAATTTCTTCCTAAGACTATATTCTTAATATCTGAACTCATCAAATTAACGACTCCGCTGGGGACAGAATTAAGAATCTGTGACTTGTATGTTCAAATTTTAATACAATCTTCTTATTTTTTTGTTTGAATCTCATATAATGAATCCCAAAAACAATCCATCACTTCGATCAGCGATGAAAACGTTAAAAGTTAACTTGCAAGGAAACGAAAATAGGTTGGATGGAGAAACTCCAATCCAGACTCAATAATACATGGAGATACGTATGAATCAGCTTTTAGACAAAATAAATGTGCTAAATGAAAAATATGAACAACAAGAACAGGAAATCCCCTCAACAAAGCTCAAATCCGATGTGAGACAAGAGAATGAAAAGACTGATAGGGAGATCAATCTGATCGATCCTGTGCTGATAGGCAAGCTAAAACTTAACATAAAAGAGAGCGCTTTGTATCTCGTAACGAGCGTTATTCCTCTCACAAAGGTAAAAATACAAGCAAAAGTATATAACCTCTAGTGTTGAAGAGGTAGAAAGCTCTGCTTCAGGCTTTAAAGGATATAGGGGTTCTTCGAAAGAGGGATAATGTTCCTCGATCGACGCGGTGTAAAGGGAACACTTTGAATCAATATGCTTAGACTGATCAAAATTTATATGCAGTAATGGGAACTGATGATCCGTTTGTGCAAGATATCGACTGGAGAAACTCTCCGTTGATAAGTGAAATTCGTTCTATAACGCTTCCGAAACGTTTTGACATTACTAAAGTGGAAATGATGGATGGGATGCAAGATTCTGATGACCACATCGAACAATTTAAAAATTCCATGATGAATTTTGAAGATAACGACCGACTAGTGTGTCTTGCATTTTTGTAGACTTTTAAAGGAACGACTTTTTGAAGCTAGTTTGTGGGGAGTAAAGAAATGAGAGCGAATGAAGATACCATTATCCACTACAAGCAGGTAGCTGGGGAGAAATTGAAAGATTATACGAAGAGGTTCTTTTTTACTAAAGAAATTTTGGACAATTGCAAAAAAAAATGTGGCGAAGACAACTTTTCGCCAAGGACTATTGCCAGGGGATCTGGCCAATGAAACTACAAAGAGGAGAGTTTTAACTTTTGGATCCTTGATGGCTTAGGTTGAGGACCATATTAAGGTCGAGGAGTCACCTAGAGTCCGAGGAGGACCGATTAGCACACCAAATAATTCGATTCAGGTGACCAATAACTAAGGGAAACCCTCAAATGGAAATGGTAATCAACAGACACGACAGAATAATAACAATTTGTCATCTCGAACTGGTAATTATTCAAATCACGATTCATCTTATAACTATAACAGACCAAGGCTAAATCAATGGGTTAGGCCAAAATATTATGTTGATTTGACAAAAAATGTGGCTGTGAGCTTTGATAAGAACAAGAACTTCGCAAATTTTAGGAAGCCAACTCCAATAAGTACGCAAAGGGAGGAACGGAATAACAAATATTGCAGGTATCATCAATATTGCATTACTATGAAAAAGAAGATTCAGACCACGATTGAAAATGGAAAGTTGTTGACATATGTGAAGTCACATGGAAATGGTTCGAAAAACACAACGTCAAATTCGAAGGCTAATCCAGCTGCGCCAGCTGAGAATTTGATGATTTTATATTCAAAGGTTCAAGCTTTTGATGCTTCTTCAGAATATGTGGAGAATGATCCGAGCAGGTTGCTTTTGATGGGAGTTGAAAAGCCAATCGAAAAGGGACATGTGCGAGATTTATGCAAATTCTTTGAGTCATTAGCCATTTTCGGAGGCGATTCGATACTAGTAACTCTGATTCCTCGAGAAAGAGGCATGTTGTCAATCTGACAACGCAAATTGAAGTGAAAATATCCACATATTTGTATGAAAAAAGTCTATTCCTTTAATTCTGTTCGATGAAGATGATCTGCGAGGAACAACAGAGCCACATGAAGATGCAGTGGTTATAAGAGCAAAGGTGGCTGACGTCGAAATTTGACGTGTGCTTATTGACACTGGTAGTTCTACTAATGTCCTTTTTAAGTCAACCTATGATAGAATGACAAATTCAACTCGAATTTCTCAGTCAGATTAGACAATTATAGGATTTACATGTGTAACAGCTCGTATGATTGGAGAATTTGAGGGAGAAGTAAGTTTGGGAAAAGGATCATTCAAGAAGAAGGTCCGTGTGCTTTTGGTGGTGGTTGACTGCCCCATGAGTTACAATTCTATTTTAGAAAGGTCATGGATTTCTAGAATGTATGGGGTTGTATCAACGGTTCACACATATTTCAAGTATGTGGTTGAAGGTGGAGTTGGGGTCGTCCGAGGCGACTATAAGGTAGCTAGAGAATGTTTTGCCACTGCACTTTGGATCTGAGGATCCATCTGTGGGGATTTGATGCATAAATAGAAGTCATAGGGGTTGACCTCGGATTTAGAATAAAGAGTTGACAATCTGAGGGAAACCTCACGGTCTTTAACAATAAGTGAAGAAATTGAGGAGTTTACTTTTTCAGATGGAATAGTGCTTTGAATCGAAACCTTATTGACCCCACTCTTACATCAACAACGGTTAGAGTTTTTATCTGTTAATTTGGAAGACAAAGGATGTAACAGGAGTACCAATCGAAGTGATTCGTCATAGCTTGGCTATTTCGTCATAGCTTGGCTATCGATCCTATCTTAAAGATCCATTTCCTGTTCCTCGAATAGATTAGCTGATTGATTCTACTTCAGGAAATAAAATACTAACATTCATGGACTCTTTTGTAGGATATAATCAGATTCAAATGGATTCAAAAGATCACGAATGTACGATCTTCATAACTGATAGACGGTTGCACTGCTATAGGGTTATGCCTTTTGGATTGAAATATCCTGGAGCCACTTATCAAAGATTAATGAATAAAGATTTTGCCAATTAGATCGGAAGAAATATAAAGGTATATATAGACTATATGGTGGTAAAAATCTTACAGGATGATGTGCATCTTGACGATTTAGATGAAGCATTTTTTAATTTAAGGGCAATCAGGTTAAAGATAAATCGTGAAAAATGTACCTTCGGAGTTCGGTTAAGGAATTTTTTGGGTTATGTCATCAGTGAAAAAAGAATAGAAGCTGAACCAGAACAGTGGAAATCCTTGATAACAATGAATCCTTATTGGTCTATTAAAGAAGTGCAAATTCTGACAAGAAGGTTAACATCACTTAATCGACTTATTTCTAGATTTTTTAACAAATTCTTTCCTTTCTTTCAAGTTTTACGAGTACCGAGAAATTTTGAATGGACATCGAAATATGAGGCAACATTCACAAATATTAAAAATTTGTTATCATCACCATAAATATTATCAAAACCTCAAAATGGAGATAAGCTCTTTTGTACATTGCGGTGTCAGATTTTGCATTAAGCGTGGTGCTGATCAATGAAGATACATGAAAAGTATTTGAAACTGAAAAACTAGCAATTTCATTGGTGATTGATGCTAGAAAAATGCGCCCTTATTTCCAAGCTCACACTATTGAGGTGTGAACTTCATTCCCTTTGAATTTTTTTTACAGCGACCTAATATTTCGGGGAGAATGACTAAGCAGTCAATGGAGTTGGGGGACTATGATATTTTGTTCACACCTTGAACTGCAATAAATGCGCAAGCATTGGCAGAATTTTTTTATTGAGTTCCATTCGAGCAGATCAGATGTAGAATAAAGTAAAGAAGATGTACCAGTAAATTTGAGGTGGATTGTTCGAACATATGGAGGGTCTAATGTTTCAGCGTGCAGCGCTGGAAATATGTTAATAGCTCCAACTGGTGAAACAATAATTCCATCTATTAAATTTTGTTTTCACGCTTCGAACAATGAGGTAGAATACGAAGCTGCTTTGGCAGGTTTAAGATTTCCAAAAATTTGTGGAGCAACTTCAGTACGCTTGGAAACGGATTCTCACTTGTTAGCAAATTAGGTTTCTTGATTTTCCAAAGCAAGGAATGATTGTTTGATTTTATATCTTTGGGAACTTTGGCATTTAATGCTTCTGTTTGATAATGTTCTTGTTGAATATATTGGTCGATGGAGTAACATGGTGGCTGATTCTTTAGCAAATATTGCTTATAAGGAGGAATATCCTTCGATTTTACTACAAGAAAATCCTTCATTTGTTACTCAATCTAGTCAATGCGAATGTATAGAGGAGTCCTTTGTCACATCTGAAGTTATGCGAGGCGATTGTCGAGCATATATTCTTAATCTTTTTTATTCAAGGAACATTACCAAATGATACGAGGTTGGCCAAAAAAATGAGAGGTAAAGCCTTCGGATATATAGTGTTAGATGGAATATTGTATAAAAAAGGAATTAATCAAGTCATTATTACGATGTCTAGATAAGTAAGAATCACAAGAATGATGCTAACAATTAGTTCAAAGCTCTATCACGACAGTTTTTACTTGTAGGATTCCATTGGCCTACAATTATGAATGATGCTAACAATTAGTTCGAAGTTGTGATACTTGTCATAGATTTGATAATGCTACTCATAGGCCAGCGATGCCACTTACGTCTATACCCGAGGCTATACCATTTTATAGATGGGGATTGATCTAGTGGGCCCTTTGTGAATGGCTTCTAGATGAAGGCAGATGATAATTGTAGCAGTTGATTATTTTATAAAATGGGGAGGCAAAACCACTATCAGGAACAAAGGAAAAAGATGTGATCAAGTTTATTCTGAATAACATTTGTTTTCGTTTTGGAGTTCCTCGGCAAATTACGATAGATAATGACCCTCAATTTAATAATAAATAGATGGCTTCATTTTGCACATCAAAAGGAATTCAACAATTTTTTTCGACGCATTTTCATCCTCGAGTTAATGGACAAGTCGAGGTGACAAACATAACAACTTTAGATGGCTTGAAGAAAAACTTGACAGGGGCAGCAGGAAAATGGACAAATTATTTACAAGATGTGCTTTGGGCTTCTCGGACAACTCCTATGGAGGCTACAAAAGGAAATCCCATTGCATTAGCATGTGGAATGGATGCAGTCAGCCCCATAGAATCTACGATGTCATCTTTTAGAATAAATCAATATTCTGAAAGATCCAATGATGGAGTTAAAAGGGAGAATTTAGATTTGATTGAAGAGAAAAGAGTTCGAGCTCATTTGAATGTAATCCGTTATCAAACTTTTACGAGGAATAGATATGATTCGAAGGTGAAAAGAAGAGAATTTAAAGAAGGTGATAAAGTGTTGAGAAAATTGTTCCTACATACAAAGGAGAAAAGCCATGGAAAATGACTCTGAATTGGGAATGGCCTTATATGGTTGTTGAAAGGATAGAGCCAAGGTCTTATCATCTTTATGATTTTGAAGGGAAGATGCTTCACCACCCATGGAATATACAACTTTTGAAGCTTTATTGGGAATAGATTTGTCTTTGTATTTTGGATTTTCTGCTATTGAATGGCGCACTCTTTCCTATCATGTTGGCCCATTAAGGTTTTATCGCGGTGCTATGTACATATTCAATATTATCAATAAAGTGCATTTTTGGCCAATGGTTGTTTACAAGTGCTTATTAAAAACTATTTTAACAACTTATCAAAGATTGATCATCTTTGAGGTTGGTTAAGAGTAGAATGTTCAAAGTGTTTACTACACTTTTCGAAGAAACAACCATTTTCGAGACACTATGTTCAATCAATATATTATGATTTTTTTTTGAAGTGTAACGCTCAATAATGCATTGTATTTTTCGAAGTGCAACGATTCACCAGATATGGTATGATTTTTTTCGAAGTGCAACCATTTTTCCTAATTACCATGAACGGTCATTTGACACGGTTACATTTGTATACACTTTAAAAGAAATTCGAATCTTGCCTTTCTTCAGTTTGAATTCGATGGCTATGTTTTGAAGCTACTTCCATAATGATTCGAGGAGAAAAAAATAAAATTACTGTGTTTTGGAATGATTCGATAACTGTTTTTTACTCTGAATCTGGATGTTATATTGAGTTTTGAATTTTTTTTTATATGGAGTATTTGACTTTGAGTTTTCAATCGCAACAATTGATATGACATATGGAAGAA